>JAEIFV010000657.1:0-180797 GCA_018904265.1 Lordiphosa collinella
GAATTTTGTAAATTACTTTTCATTGTTCATTAAGGGGTCCTTGGCTATAGACAGCTGCATTTTTGAAAAAAAAAATTGTTAAAAGATTTTCCAAATCTGTTTTTTGTCATTTGCGACCCTGTCCGTATTGCATGAATTTCGTAGACTTTTATCTTGAAGTATTAACAATTAAGTTAAAGTTGTCGCTGTGAGTTGCTAGTACAACAGTACCCATAGAACGCGAACCTATGGTTCAGTTAAAAAACTCGGTTTGAGGTGATGCTCGAAATAGTTTCATTTTGTCGAACTGTTACAGGCAAAAGTCGATTCAAAGCTCGTGAAGCTATAGTTTTCAACGAGGTGTCAAACGACGCAGAATTGTCGTCATTCTGGCCTGAACCTCCAACTTTTAGATACAAAAATTTTTAGTACTTTTTTTACACTAGACTAAAAAAAAAATTTAAAAAAATTTTTAATTTTCAAAGTGCCACCATTTTGTCAAAAATTAACTTTTTTCCAAATCTGAGGTTCAGGCCAGAATTACATCGATACTTAACCAGAATCTTTTTTTTCCTTTTTGAATTTGGATAACGGAGTGACCCCGAATCACGGCCGCCATGAGCCCACTTTTTTTTTCATACCACTTTTCGCAGACCAAAACCTTTTCAGCCGACGTCACAATTTTAAAACCAAAAAATTTTGTTTTTTTTTACTCATTCATTAACTTTTAAATAAAAAAAAACCGATTTGAAAAATATCTTTTCGTTTTGTTTCTGTGAATTTTTAAAAAAGCATCTAGCTGGCGGCACGGATAACTCCACTTCGAATCAACTGAAATGGAAAAAGTAAACGGCGCTAGATTCAGTACATATGGGCATTTCCACAGCACGCACGCGACAGTCGTACGTATTTATTAACATTCATCATAAAGAAAAATAAAGAAAAGTTTAAAAATAAATTTGTCCATATTGGATAGCATTTTAGTAGCCCTATTTTTTATGTATTATCTGGGAGTTGTAGAAAGAGAAGGTCCAAAGACACTGGCAGACAAAAAGGAATACAACTAATTTTAATACGATCTGCAATCATGTAACTAAATATTTAGAGCTGATTCGTTGAAAAATAAATGTTGGGCTTTTTTATATTTGTATCATTATGATACGTTACGTGACATACGTTATGTGACAAATTTTTCTCTATGATTACTTTGGTGGTTTCTATGATAATGCAAAGAAAAAACTTACTGTTAATTGCACTCACATAGTTTGTTATGGTTTCTTATGCAATCTTTGTTTACACTTTGTATCCTTAAAATGACTTTAGAAAGCCAAATATAATGAAATCTTTAGGTACTTTTTAGGAAAAAAACCTGCAAAAGAATGATAAAAAATACGAAAAATGGTGATTGCTTGACTTTGCATTTGAAAATTTGGAAACGGAATATGAGTAAATTTAAGATTGGCTTAAACAAGTTTAATTTAATTGCTTCCTTTTAAAAATATGATAAAAAAGTTTTTTAATTCGTGTTTTCTATTACTTTAATTTTTGGTCCGTGGACCTTTCTGTGAAATGCCCATATGTACTTCGCCTTCCCTATGTTTAATCTTTTTTATAAACCCACTTTTTTTAACAAAATGGCGGCCATTGAAAAATGAAAAGTCGATTTTGGACAATTGTTTTTGTAGTTTAGTGTCGTTGGTTGCCCACTGATTCCAAAGTCCAAAACGGAGGCCACACACTTACAAAGGGGAATGGCTGTCTTAAGCTGTCTTTTTGGTGCTTTGCGCGCAAAGCTGCCTTTGGAATTCCCAAACAGTTTTGCCGTCGCGGGCATGGAGAGACTGCTGTTTGGACAGACATTTCAGGCTCAAGATCGCTGATGAGTGAGGTTGGTCCCTCATGAAACGTCGTCCGATCAACCTGATGCCTCCTTGGTTGTGTTGTGTGCCTCTGTTTAAAGTTATGTCAATAACATAGCAAGACCTCGAGCCAGTAAAAACTGCAAGTTAACTGCAAGTTAAAAAAAAAAATCGTAAAAAAATGTTTAAAATTATGATTGAAATAGGGGCCATAATGGTGATAATTCTGCGTCCATTGCATTTTGTTTCATCAAAATCGGTTTAGAACTACGGGCGTAATCAGTGCCGCCAGCTCGAAAATCGTGGTTTCGAGATAAACGCGTTTAAAGTTTGCAGTTGCTAGTCAAATCAGGTCACTTTGGGTCATTAAAAGGGCTATATCTTCTATAGTCTTTCGAATTTCTCAAATATCCAAGCTATAAAAATATGCAAAAAAAAAGATCGAAACAAATTTTTCTCAAGCAGCAATACCCCCTTAAACGAGTTTTTCTCGAAACATTGTTTTCAAAGTCAGCGTACACGATTTTTCGAAAACGGCTGCACCGATTGGTCTCAAATTTGGACACAAGCTTTTAAAATGTATTGTGAAGAACCATTTAAGACCAAAATTTTGGCGAAAAATCAATTGTTTTTTATTGAAAAGCTGCCATTTTATCAATAAAAGTTTTTTGCTTATCCCTAAAGCTAAAGTTCCAGATTTTATAATTCTTTAATGAAATCCGGTTGATGATCCTTTACAGAGATATCATGCATGCCGCAAGGCTCCAATTTTGAGTGGAGCTCCTGGAGATAAGCTATAGCAGCTTTCCCAATTATAATTTTTACAAATCAAAGCTTTTAAAATACGTCGCACAGTGGCTCGTTGTTGAATTTGGCAAATCTATTGATACACTTTAATGATCCATTCTCTTCAAAGCTACAAAAAAAGAGTAAAGTTAGTCATCGCTTAAGTCCAGTGATGTCATCAACTACTCCGACTTAAACAAAGTCACTAGTTTTCTAGCTTTAATCTGGCTTACCTGATGAAGTCTTTGTCTCCAGCGTAGTCAAATTTCACAGATTCGTCATTAATCGAACGTAAAGCTTTATTTTCATATTGAAGTGGTATTTACTTAAGTTACTTGATTGCTGATGGAGTACAAAATTACCCTACACGAAACATAATTTAGAATAAACAAACAAAGCATTCGATGAGTCACCATTCATTTTGTTCCCCCCTCGATGGCAGTTTCTACCGACTTATTGCTAATCTTGTGTGTGTGTGTGTTTTCAATATGGTCTGGCTGGCGGTGGCATGGGCATCAAGGGACCCATCATGGGATAGGGCACACCACCAGGCGATGGAAAGAATCCACTGCCTGGCGGCATATTGCCATAGGCAGGAATCCCTCCTCCCGCTGCTGCACTATGCCGTTGCTGTTGACTCTGTTTCCTGATGAGCTCCTGCATCTTTTCGGCCTTGAGTCTGCGCAAATGCATCTGACGTCGACTGACGAGAAACTCCTCGAGGAAAGCCTCCACATTGATTTCATTGTCGTTGAATTTCTTGACCATTTCCTCGGTTTGCTCTTCGCTTTCGGAGGCCGCCGTCTGCAGTAGGGCCAGGGCCGTCTCCTGGCTGACGCCGCCGGATTTCTCCTTCATTTGTGACAACTTCTCCTGGACGGTGGCACAGCGAGTGCGTCCCTCCTCTGTTAGCTCGGCCACCTTGCCGCGTAGCTCAATGATTTGTGGCTCTTTTTCGATGTTGCGCTCTGCCCGACTGCGATTGTCCTCGAAGACGCTTGTCTTTTGCTGCTTCAGCACCTCCAGCACCTCATCCACCTTTTCATCGAGTTTGTCGTCGTTGTTGAGCAGCTCCTTGAGCTCATCAGTGCACAAGGGAGCAATGGTGTTTTGCAGCTGATTTAGATATTCTTGGTACATGGCTGGGATTGTTAACAAAAAAAAGTATTTATTTATGCTGAATTGTCTGTGAAAACTAGGTGGCAAGGCTGGCAATATGCTATCGATAGATAGATAACGATTTCGATAGTCGATTGGGAACCCGACTTTCGATCAGCATTAGTGACGCAATAACAGGGTGAGGCAGCCCGAAAAAAACGCAAAAACCACCTTTATTCTCGGACAACTTGAATTTGTAATGGCAAATAAATGTAAATATGATGGATTTCTTGAGGACCTTGTTGCAGAACTAAAAATTTTTAAATTTAAAAATCGGCTAACATTGTTAAAAAAATCATAAATATTAGCGACCTGATCTTCAATTACACTGTTAAAAAAAATCAAAACAAAACTTCTGAGAAGGGGACATAGCGTAGGTGAGGGTATAGTTATATAGATTTTTGTGGCTACTAGTATTTCGGCACATATAAACGAGGTAAACTCGAAACTTTTTTCTTATATTTCAACCCTTTACAGCTGTTTCATGATATCCAATCCAATCATCAGAGGCGTTTCGCTAAGTGACTCCTGATCGTTGATCCAATTCCTTGCAATCAGAACTTTAAACAGTTGGGAACTACAAAGCGCAATGAAAGCAAAATTGGACTCACTTTTTTTAAACTGCAATCCAATTGTGAGAAAATTGATGTAACAGTTATTATCTGGTAAAAGACACACTGCTAATATATACCATAGACTACAAAGCCTCATAAGTGTTCAGTTTCAGAATTGGGCTTTGTCATATCGAAGTAGCAATTTTTTTACCGCGATCTTGAAGCTGACCATGGCATAAATAGAAGCTCGACTAAATCAAACATTTTAAAGATTTGGGCTGGCTTTCTTAACAATACAATCGATTTAAGTCTCAGTTGGTTGGGCTTTATGCACCTTTAAACTAATCAAAAGTAAACCAATTCCGAATATTATTTTGAATACAAAGATACAAAATCCTCGAATTCCAATTTTTCTGAAAATCAACTCCTTTCTTTTTGGATTCACGATATCAAAAAGGAGAGCATATCACTTTTAGAAAGGAAGACCACTAATAGCTCTTATATTTTATAAACAAACTAAAAATGGTGTAAAAGTACCTCCAGGTCTTAAAATAAGGCTTGTGAAGGCTCTTTCTATAAAGTTTCTAAGCTTTATGAGTCTTTCATTTGCCCAGCTTAGGCCAGATTTTTAAATTATAATTTTATTCAGCGGTACATTTTTGAATTTTTTTTGCCAGTCACTAAATCACTTTCATCTCAGTCACTGTGACGGCAAAGTCGCTCATCTCTAAAATCGAAACAGTCTGGCCACTTTGTTTAACAGGGAAACACAAAGCGCGCCACATTAAAAAATTTTCCAATTTCGCTGTCTGGCCACCTAGTTTAACAGTAAAAATTCTCAGCGCGCCACTTTAAAAATTTAAGCAACAATTTTTATTTTATTAACAAATTGAACGTTTGATTTGGCGCATAAATCTGCAATGGATTGGCTGCATAAATGGTGACTGGCAGATTCCACACCATTGTCTCCACGGGCAGCTCGGCGGGAGCTTTCAGCTCACCCGACTCTGGATTGGGTTGTCCAAAATCCATCATAATGCTGGTGACAAATTCGAAATGTAAACGCCATTTAACCTCAACCAGATCGGTGCGAAACGTGGGTGTGACATGCAGGGGAATGGGCACGACCACTTGGCTCTGGAGCGTGGCATAGCACACTTGGTGGGTGGTGGAAATGGTGGACAATTTGCCCGAGGGCAGAGGCACATCCTTATCTTTTGAGCTGCCCGAGGTGGCAGATTTATGTAAATTATCCACGGCAATGCCACTGGCTATGCTGGCCATGTCAAAGGAATTGAGAGAGGAGGCGTCATCAGAGGCTGGGGTTGTTGGTAAGGCAGAGGCGGGTAATGGGCGTATGGGTAGCTCCTGCTGCTGTAGTTTCACCGAGAACTGCACACAGCGTACTTGACACTGATCAAAGTCTAGGCTGCCCACAATGTCCTCGCCCAGTTTATAGGCGGGCTTGAACAGACAGAAGCGGCCCACAAAGCCACGTTTGTTCGAGATGCGATAGAATTTGGGTGCACGGCGGGCGGTAACATTCTGGAAGTAGCAGGGGAATGAATATCGAGAGGATTGGAAGATGGCAGCTGAATTTACCTTCAAATGATGCCAGGATATTTCCAGTTCGCTGATCTCACGCTTCTCCAGAAACGGATTGGTGGGTGCCAGCTCATCGTTGGTTTCCACCGTCACGGGTAACTCATCCGGACGCGCTATAATGGGGATGGGCAGCACTCGTATGGGCACGGTCAAGGTCTGCACCTTGGACTTGACCCTCTGGGTGGCTATGGTGATTTTGTAGAAGTATCTGATGTCATGGCCACGATACGTGGGAGGTCCATCGCGTGGCACAAACTCATTGAAGAAATCTGCCAGGAGTATTCCCTAATAATTAAGCCCAGCAATTCTTCGACTTTACTTACAAATCTTGGTCTCGCCGGGCTGTAGCTTGAGATCACAGAACAGAATCTTGGGTTTAGTGGCCACAATCACTTCACCCGGCGCCTGAGTCACTGCATCCAAAGCGGTGCGTCCTATGAGCTCGGCCAGCTCTGCTGTCTTATCCAAGTTGGCATAGCTGCTCTTGCGATAGCAATGCAACTGAGCCGAGGCCCAGGCCAAGTTCTCCAGGCTAAAAAAAAAGAGATTTTTTTTTAATTTCTCTGCCCTCTCCTTCCCCCATCACCTCCCCCTTAACCATACCCTGCTTCGTTGGCATTTCTCTGGCTTGTTTGATTCTTCTCTTCGGCGAATATTCTGTGTGTGAATTCTATCAGGCACTCAACGCGTTCACCTGTGGCGTATATAGCCGAATCCGCTCGCACTAATTTTGCTTTAATTTCAATCATTTATTTTGATTTGTTTAAACAAACTAAAGTTTTCCATTGAGTGGCCAGTTGCAGGGCCTGGGGTAAAAATACCAAATTAACGCGTTCATAAACAGAGCTGCCAGACCGGCGGCGACAGACAGAGCTGCACCCCAGTATTTGTCAGCAGTGCTGACAATTTGGCTATTTTCAAGCCAGTGAGGGTAAATCAAATCTCTTCAAATTTTGTTTTGAGATTATAAACGGCTTTTGGCAACTAGTTAGAGTTCAAAATAATTAACTAAATGATTTAAAAGTATACAACAGTACAGAAAAACAACAGAAGCAAAAAAAATCTTTATTTAAATTTTTTTTATTGATATTATAATAGTGGTGTTCCTGAAAGTTATTTAGATTTGCAAAGAATTGCTGAAAAAATGCGATCGCGGTGCTTCAACAGACGTTTGTAAGATCCTCACAGGTAACGAATCATGGATATATGCGTATGATGCGTGTGGGTGTTCCAAGTCGAGCCAAATCCCACAAAAGTTGTTCGCGCTCGAAACACTGCGAAGCATATGGTCGCCTGTTCTCACACATTTCGTCACACAAGCGACTTTTTGACCGTAAAGCCCTGATTGTGCACCCTTTGAATTCTTTCTATTCTCAAACATAAGAAAAAAAAGTAAATGCACAGTTTTCGATTGCCCCGACTTTAAAATATCCTGTTCCCTTGATTTAGTGTGTTTTCATTTATGTTTTACGTATAATCCTGTTAATGTAGTCTTCGGCTGTTTTACAATAGGTAAATTAAAAAAAATTCCGTTACTTCTGATCGTAAATCTAGCCGTTTTTTAATTATAAGGTGGCAACGCTGTTTAACTTACTCAAATAACGGCTCTTTTGGAGACATGGAGGAATCGGAATTGTGTCTTTGCTTTATGCAGTCTCTGGAAAAATTTCGTCGGGCGCGGGTGTTGAATGTTATTTGGTTCGTTGAAATTTCCAAGAAAGAAAAGAAAAGCAATAACAAAAATATAAAAAATAAAAAAAAATTGCAACATCAACAACGCAACAAGTGTGTAAAGTGTTTATCTCGGGCATAATTTAATATAAATTTGCCCAAGTGAAGTGGAAAAGTGTTTGTTTCTTCTACATTTTGTTGTTGGCCATTGCCAAATTTCAAGTTTTGCGCATTCCTTTGCGCCGTCGCTGCTGACGTAGACGCTGACTGCGACTGCGCGCGGCAGTCGCAAAATGTGCAACAACAAATAATTGAATTATGTGGATTATATAGAGAGCTGGGATTACAATCAAGCGGCGGAGACAACGTGCCCCAAAAAAAGGTGTGTAAGAACAAACAAAAGTCGAATACTCTCGTACATACACAAATGTTTAATTGTTATAAATTGAGTAGAATTGCATTTGCCACCCCCAAGGCCCTCTCCCGCAATTGCCATGTCCGGCTTAGCAGCTACAACAACAACAGCAACAAGCGACGTCTCTGCATTTTCAACTAAGCCACCCGCTACTCTTTCTTTTTTTTTTGTGTTACCTCTTTCCCCCCTCTTTGAGCTACGTTAATTCGTTTCAAGCGGGATGTGGTTTTGCGCTTCAACAATATCTTCCAACAACAACAATAAGAAAAGGGTGCGTCGACATTTCCCATTGTTGTTGTTGTGCTGCTCCGTCTTCTGTTTTGTTGCTCACCTTCATATGTTATCAGAGTGTACATTTTGGTCGGCTGGTTCGTTCTTAAAGATGTTCAAAAGTCTCCACTGACAGTTATACAGTATGTCAAGAAAGTGTTTTTACACAGTAAAAAGACTCACATTTTTCACTTATTTTGCAAAAAAAGGAGCTTTCTCTAAATGGTAAAATTTTGTTTTTAATTTATTTTGATTCTTTATGGTTCTTAGAACTAGATTGCAAAAGAAAGTAACTAAATCCGTGCAGATTTATCAACAAAAAAATCCTTTTTAAAAAGTGACAAGAAAGTGGTTTACAAAATGCTTAAATTTATATATTCTCAGCACAGGAGCTCAAATGGTAAATAAAATATTGATTCTAGGCAAGTTTTCCCCGCTGAACCCGAATCAGGTTCTAAAAATTTCATATCTTTAATGGTTTAGCTGTAAATTAGGATTTAAAATGTAGAAAATGTCAAATTTTACGCTTTTTGGTATTTTCGAATCTCGTAGAAAGCAGCTTGTTTGAAAATTTTAACATGGTGAAGTACTTGATCCATTATCTTTTTTTTTAATCTAGTTCTAAGAACCATAAAGAATCAAAATAAATCAAAAACAAAATTTTACCATTTAGAGAAAGCACCTTTTTTTGCAAAATAAGTGAAAAATGTGAGTCTTTTTATTGTGTAAAAACACTTTCTTGACATACTGTACCTGTTTGTTTGCCGCTCTCTCTCGCTGCGACCTCTCTCTCTCTCTTAAAAAACCTGTAGATAAAAAAAACTCCATTGGAGCCGAAGCGCCAAAGCCCAGTAACTGGAAGATCGGAATTTTTAGTGCTGCGCTGCCGCGGCTGTAGTTGCTGCTGTTGTTGTTGTTGCTGCTTTGACTAACAGGTTTTAGTAGTAACTTGCATGCCCATTTTTTTCTACTACGTTTTTGCGGGTGTTTTGCTTGGCAAAACTTTCGGTCATTGTACTGATGTTGTTGTTGTGGTTGCTACTGCTGCCTACCCCACAAAGAACTGCCACAACTACACCAAGCCTGTTTTTGGCCATGCAACTCTATTTTTGGCGCACTTCGCTTAAGTTTAATGGCATGACTCATGAGTTTTACTTTACAATCATTTCTACCTGGACTGGCTGCCTCATTATCAATGGAGAGCACGTTCCACATACCGCCGCCCACTGCATTATCAATATTGCCCTAAAAAAACAAAACAAGTGACAGATAAAACCCCAAAATTATATGACCCTCCACCACCACCCACCCCTAAACCACACCATAAGCAATGCAATTGCATGGACAGAGAACTCACTTAATGCTCCGAAAACAAATAAAAGTAAATTTGTACTTCCAAGAAGACAAGCAAAATAAATATAAAATGTTGAATAAAAGTAAATAAATAAAGACAAGTGCCAGTGGTAGGCGGCTTATGTAGGTCCCAAAACCCACAATGAAACTGGCACACACACACACACACACATACGAGCACGAATGCAGGCACCGACACAGGTGCAAGTTAATCTAATTACGACATGGCCTGGCAGAGAGAGCAAATATTTGCTTATTGATAAAAATTGATGACAAAATAGAAAAACTACAAAAATGTTGAGGCAACCAATTTTGATTGGACTTTGGCAGTGAAATGAAGAAAATGTTTTCATTGAAGTCTGGGCTGTTGAACGACCGGAATCTCAAAACAACTGAAATAGGTTCGGTTCAATAATTTCGGTTTTATAATTTCATAAAATTGGGATTAAATATGGTAAATCTGGGGTGTAAACCGATCAGAAATAAGGAATGGTTCGGTTTTCGAACCACAGGTTCGGCTTACTACATAATTTAAGAAGCCAACTAAACCGCGGCTTAAAAACAACATTCATATTCTTGGATCTGCCGAAATTCTGTAAAATCTAAACTCTTGACGCCCGTTCTTAAGTAAAGGGTGATCCATTTCGAGGTGTTTTTTTATATGCATTTTTATTTTCTGATCTCGAGTGACTATTGTCTTACTGTTAACTTATTTTACACTTGAAAAGTTCATTATAATTTTGCCCAAAAGTTTGGAACCCATATAAAGTATATATGTTCTTGATCAGCATGACGAGCTGAGTCGATTGAGCATTGTCCGTCCGCCTGGCTGTTTCTACGCAAACTAGTCCCTCAGTCTTGAAGCTACCAGCAAACCAAATGCTCGCAAGCGAGTGAATTGCGTGAGTTAACCCGGCAAAACTCTCGCATACGGGTCGGGAAAAGATAGTAAAATGATTCATGCAATACGGTTAGCGAGCGTTTAGCGGTATCTCTTGCGAGACTTTTTTGATATTACCTGCGAGTCGTTTAAAATATGTGCTGTGATACGTTTTCGATTTAAAATAAAAAAAAATAGGGGAAAGTTAACTTCGGCCCGGCCGAAGTTTTGTATACCCTTGCAGCTTCCGTTGAAAACAAAAAAGTTTTTCTAACTAAGACCACTTTTTGGACCTTACTTTTCTATGGGATCTATACTATATAGATATCTGATTTCGACCAAACTTGGTGAAATCTTGGAAAAGCATCCCATTTAAAACTAAAAAGTTTTCCTCACTAGAACTTCTTTTTAGACCGATCATTCATACTGCAGCTATATGCTATAGTTATCCGATTTTGATAAAACTTTGTAGAAATATGTTAATGTATATAAAATAAGAATATGCCAATAAAAAGGACGTTTTCTTTAAAAACAAAAAAGTTTTCCTCACTCGAACTAGTTTTTCGACCGATCGTTCCTATGGGAGCTATATGTTATAGTCATCCGATTTCGACTCAACTTTGTAGAATTGTGTAAAAGTATATAAAATAAGTGTATGCCAATGATAAGGACGTTTTCATTAAAAACAAAAAAGTTTTTTTCACTAGAACTAGTTTTTCGACAGATCGTTCATATGGCAGCTACATGCTATAGTCATCCGATTTCGAACAAACTTAGTGAAATCATGGGAAAGGATAGTAAACGAAGAAATACGTACTTTGGAGGCGTTCCCGTAAAAAACAAAAAAGTTTGCCTCACTAAAACTAGTTTTTTGACCGATCGTTCCTATGGCAGCTATATGCTATAGTCATCCGATCCGGCCGGTTCCGACAAATGTGCAGCGTATATGTACCAGAAGACTTCGTGCATAGTTTGGTGAGGATAGCTTTAAAACTGACGGAGGAGATAGCATAGAAACAGACAGACGGACGGACGGACAGACGGACAGGGCTCGTGATGCTGATCAAGAATATATATACTTTATGTGGTCGGAGATGCTTCCTTCAATGCTTGAAAAACAACTGCACGATCTTATGATACCCTCTTCAAGGGTATAAAAACCTGGATATCTCGATTTAACCACTCAATATTAATGTCTAGAATTCTTTGTTTAAAACTATTAACAATCCTTAAACGCTTTTTTAAATGAACTAAAAATGACGCAATCTTTGCATGCAAGTCTGACCCTTTCTCAATGGGAGTCCTGGGAAATATTGATCTTACATAATCGAACACTTTTTTTCATCCTTGCTATTAAAAAATACAATAGCCAAATATTTGTTTAATATTGTTTTGCCCTCACTTAAAATTTTGTTCTTTTCTTAGCGAGTATTGCCGACCAGGTTTGCCGGTCTCCTCCTTGCAATCAAAACTATAAGCCGTTGGGAATTACAGAGTAAGAAAAGCAAAAAACTCTCTGACTCTGTTGTCATCTTCGGGGCCATGAAGGAAAAAAAAATGGCGCATGAAATCTTGACTTTTTCACAAAAATCACTTTTTCTCGAGTTGGGTGTCTTCGGTGTCTGCTAATGATACAAGACACACACAGACAACTTTTGTTAGCCGCCAAAAGTCTTAAAACAGGTGTAAAGTTGGTACCTGCGCCAAGAACTATTGTTCACAAACCACATATTGGATATCAAGTGTTATATATATTTCTCTATAGAGAAATAATAAACCTATTTAAGAAAATTTAGAACTTAAAGAACTTAAGAATGTTCACTACATCCGAAAATATGATAAGACAAAGTACACTAATCATCCAAAACTGTTGCATTTTTCGGTTTGTGAAAAATTGACCAAGTTTACGCGGCTGTAACATTTTTGTCTGTCAATATATCTAAGTCATTTTTGGCCACCATAATTTGTGTGCTTAAATTGTCGATTTAAATTAGGGTTTTGTCCAATCTGGCAAATCTGGACCACTGCGCGTCGCAGAATTGTAACCATTTTGGTCTGAAGATCAATCATAAATTTAATAAATCCCCCCTTAAGGGGTTTCTTTCCTATCTAGGGTGCAGCCATATGCTGGTCTATATATTTAAATCAGAACAGGTTCGATGTTTTTGTGTCCTTCAATTCGAACCATGAACCGAATTTGTATTTTGTAAACTCCCGATCCAGGTTCCCTCTGTTGAAAATGATTTGATTCAAGAGAGACTTTTAGAATGGAAATAAAGTACTGAACCGCAAATTCGACCGAACCGCAAACCGATTCGCCGGTACTATTTCGGGAACTCTGAACAGACCCAAAAACCATATATGAATATGGTTTTGCTCGGTTAATTTTCTCAACGAGTTTGATGACGTTAAGCGCCCACCATAAGACAAAGATATTTGCACAATTTTTAGATTTGTATCAAGAAAATCATTGGCAGAGGTTTGCAGAACGAATCAAGATGATAGATTCAGTGCTCTTAAAACTGTTCTGCGAACCGAATCTTCAGAAGGTTTCCAGCCTAGATCTTTAACCAATTTCGAACAAGAACTCTTCAACGAAAGTTGGAAAGGAATGTATATGGAAATGAAGGAAAGAAATTCCAATAAACACTGATTTGCGCTTATTTAAGATCAATAATCTTGCAATATCTTCTGAATGATATTGGATTTTCAAATATTTATTGTATTTATTAAAATATTTGAGTTCAGCTAAAGTAAGTAAAAGTAAAATCGGCTTGTCAAGATGACAACAGCCCCAAGGGGCCAAAGCCGAGCCTCTCTCAATCTCTTGGCTTGTGCTCTTCTAATTTTAGCACAAGAGAAAGGGACCTACAGTTTAACGCGGAATCCGAACGGCAGTTTTTGAGAGACTTTTCATGGCTAATTACTGCAATGCTGGCGCCAACAGCAAGAGGTGTGGCCGGGAGTAAAGTTTTATTCAAAGAAAAAAACTTTTCATTAGATGTTCCGAGGCGGGATCGAACCCACGACCTCATGCTCAGCAGTCGCGCACACTAACCGCTGAGCCACTCCGGCCACCACTCAGCTATAGTTACTTCCATGTTAATCTCTTGCCTTATTTGGTTCATTCACTCATAAGAAAATGATAAACTACACAGATTAGTTGGTTCATATGTTTCGTTGTTATAATCATAATTATTTATGATGCAATTTTCCGTCAAAGATTACTTTTAATGTACGACAATTTAACGATGTGCTAGTTCAGTTGGCACGTGGTTTGTGTCTTGGCTGACTTAACATGGCAACGAACCCATTTTTGCAATTTAACGCCAAACGGTTGTTGTCGGCTTTTTAGAGAGGGAAATAGGAGAGGGAGTAGCACCCCCCTCCGTCTTTTTGCGCCTATTTTGCAATTCTTTTTGGGTTCTCGTTGGAGGGGTAATTGGAGTCTTTTGCTTTTTTAGATCGCAATGCAAAAGTGTTTATTTTTGGCTTCGTATATCGCGGGGTCTGTCTGACTGTCTGCATGTATATGTATATTTCTCCGCCTTTGTTTACTTTTGCTTTCAGCATTTGTTGTTTTATTTTTTTTTTTTTGTTTTGCACAAAATTATGGCTTATTATGCTTTGGGGAGTTTCAGCTGGAAATCGGAGCTTTTGGCCGTGCAGCTGTTTTTGTTTCTAAATAATATAAACAAATGGAAAAACAAATATGAATCCCAGTTTGAAAGTTTCCCTTCCACGCTTAGACATTTGTGCTGATTTAGTGTGCGGTCAGTGCCACGCCCAGCCTTAGGCCATGGGCCATTTTGCCGCCCCTAAACAAACTTGCAAACCCGTTTTGGCAAATCGAATGCGCCGCGGCGCTCCAGCGCCAAGAAAACTTGTTTTCTACCGCCTGACCGTGATTTTGTTCGATCAACACAACACAAAAACAACAACTCTTGACTGTGTATTCTCTATCTCTCTCTGTCTATTGTTGTATTGTTCCACTTTATTTGCATTTTATGTGCGCGGTTTCATGCATTTAAAAAAAAATATTGAAAAAAAAAGTCTCTGTAAAGCAATGCAAGCGTCCAAGCTGGATGGAAGAAACGCCCTCATGCTTGGTGATGCTTTGCAATTCATAAAATGTTCCCAGCCAGCGGTAAGTGCTACCACACGGCTCTTCCCGCACATTCCACACGCGTCTCGCATTACAACTTAACCAACTTGGTTGAGGAGGAGGAGGATGATCATGGCTTGGCTGGCTGTTTCTTCCATGGGAGGTGGAGATGTCCAAATGGCTTATTAGTCAATTTGTGTTTGATTAAAAGAAGATAAAGATAAAAATGTTGCGATTTTTTAATCATTTTCAATCAATGTTGTCCGGAACTGATTTCAATTCCGATCGATCGAGTTGGGAAAGGAGAACAGGCCTTTCTATCTATTTGGGACTTTCAAATTGACCATGGATTTGGAAAACTCTTATCAATAGAAAAGTCATCAATGCAGTGCTTTTTTATAGTATATGTATAGCGTGCTCTAGGCCAATTTATCTCTGATCACTAAAAACAACTGGAGAAAAGTTTTAATACAGTTTAATTTAAGATAAGAACAGTTTTATTGTACTATCAATTTTATTTAAACAGAGCTGGGCTGCAAACCCAACAAATTTTTCGGAGTTCCGGTCTGCGGGTTTGAACCAAAATTGACCAATGGTTAAGGCTCGGAAATTTGAGGTTCAAGGTCTTTGGACGAAGGTTTTGGTTCGAACCTTGGTTCATTCTATATTTTACACAATATTAATAACAATCAAAAAACAATAAATTTATCTAGCATTCAATTTAATCTCATGTGTTCTGCAAATCGCTTTCGACCTAAAAACTACACAAATCTTATAGGAATTGGGTAGTTTTTGAATCAGATGCGATTTGTAGAACACATGGAAATATTCAAAATATAATTTACTTTGAAGTAAAATTCCATTTCGTACATATGAAAAATACTACCAATATTATGATAAGCTCTTGTCTTGAGAATCATTTAATAAGCTTTGGAGTCAAGGATCTTTAAAAACAGAGGCTATTATGAGTGGAGTTATTCTATAAGTTATAAGTATAAGTTATTTTGAACGTTCTTCTATATATGTTTTATTGAACTTTCCTGCCCATTGTAAGAGTCAGTCGCCCAAAACCGATTAGATAACCGAAGGATTCGCTAGACCGTAGGTCATATTTTTCATGTCTGATTTTGTTGATCCTAACCGAAATTGTAGGTTCGGAAAAGGTTCAGATTCAGCTTTTATTTTTAAAGAGGTTTCGATTCAAAACCGGTTTGCAGCCCTGAAACAGAGTCCTCTATTGTATAAGGTTTTTATAATTTTGTCCACTTTTCCTCTTCGACATTGTTAGGCGCTTTCAGATTATCCAGCAGTTCAACTTTCCCAAAATAGTTGCACCTTGACCTTAATTTAAAAATTTCAACTTCTGATCTTTACAATTGATATACAATGTAAGAAAAGGCAATAAACCATCGCCTCTTATTTGCTGTCGACATCTTCATATAGCAATCAGCAAATCCCTGACCTAAAAAATAACATTACGGAAACCCCCAGCAACTAAAAATGCATTTAACTTCGTATCGAGCGGAATAACGAATCGAGTTGCTAGGGTGCAACGGGTTACTATGTGCCAATCACGGGCTTAAATCCATGATCCATGAATTGTTCCTTTTGGTTCATTTTCCCAGAGGTGCAATACTGTCCCATGCATAGACGGATAGCAGCTAATTAGCCACTTTGCCTTCTGGATAGGTTCTAAAAACGTGTGCGTTGAAATGGCTGAGTTTCGAGCATTCATTCGAAAACACAATCGATTTATATTTTACTCGGAAACGGGAACACCAAAATGAAAACGATTCGGAATTGCTATCGTTTTACTCTTTAATTTCACTCGGAAATGGGAACATACCTTTGAAAATCTGATCTAATATTTATCAAGAAATATTTTTGTTGCGAGAGAGTCTTGAAATTTTAGAAATGTAGAGGAACAGAATATTTGTATGTTTGGAAACGGCACCCCAAATGTCCTATGTTTTTTTGATGCTCGAAGCTATTGAATGGTTGTGAAAATCAAGAGGCTAAACAAGAAATAGGTAATAAATGTATTTCAAATGAAAACAAGATGCAAAAAAAAGAAAACATATTAGGGGGTTTCCCAGAAATCTCTAGAGATTTTCATATAAACGATTGAATTTTGAACTAAACTGGGAGAAGTTCAGATGTAAAGTGGCAGCAATAAGGCCGGCTACTAAATTATAGTGAAGGAAAACCCGTACGCATCAAATCTACTTGTCTTTCAAACAGTCGGTTTCAAATCTCTCTACTTTTGTCACTTAATCTAGTTTACATATAAATTCAAGCAGTTTTAGTTCGATTTCTGGGACACCCCCGATAGGGAAACCTTCAAGCACAATTGCTTACCTTAAGGTTGGGCTAAAATTAAAGGGTATAAACAGAATCTATTCAAAAATTAGGTTTATTGAATTCTCAAGTCTCTATTCGGCCAAATGCTTAAATAAATAGGTATTTGTAAATGGCTTGTTGGTATCAGCGCTTGAAACTTACTGATGAGACGAATGGGAATTCATCGAAACGGCTGTCTAAGTATCCAAAGCTGCCCAAATATTTACAATATCTTAGTTGATTTCGATGATTGTTGAATTATAATCAATCCTTGTTCTTGAGACGGCTAAAAAGCACGTTGACTATCTGATGCTGCTATCAGCCACGAAGAGCAGATCACCATATCGCGATTTGGTCTCGCATTAGGTCCACCCTGTACTATCCGTCCGATGAATGAGGAAGAAATTAAAGAACTGATAAAGCGATTAAAGCCTTGCAAAGCCCCAGGATTGGATGCTGTTGGCGGAAAGGTAGTCAAATCACTCCCAAATGAGGCAATTTCCTTAATATGTCGGCTGTTTAACGCTGTTTTTGAAGTTGGTCATTTTCGAAGCCCTTGGAATCGTGCCTTGGTGGTCATGGTACCGAAAAAGAACAAGGACTCACATAATGTGGACTCATATTGTCCTATTAGCCTCCTGCCTACCTTTTATAAGATTTTTGACCGACTTCTTCTAGCAAGGCTTTTGACTATTGGCTCTTTTGAGAGATCGCTTCCAGATCACCTGTTTGGATTTCGCAACCGTCACAGTGTAGTAGAACAGGTTCACAGATTAGTTAATCATATCCTCGATGCCTCTTGAGAAAAAGAAATACTGTTCGACAGTATTTTTAAATGTACGCCAAGCCTTCGATAGAGTCTTGCATGATGGTTTGATGTATAAATTGAAGCCGATACTCCCTCCTATGCCGATGACACTGTCTTTTTGGCTTCAATCAACAGTCGCAGAACTAGAAAAGCACAATAATTTCTCGAAGAATTTCAATGTTGGGCCTCAGGATGGAATATAGGTGTTAGTGTGGAGAATACGCAGCATGCTACTTTTACACTTCGTAGGGGCAATACTTCTCGACTCACTTTAGACGGAGCTCGAATTGCCCACAAGGACACCATTACATATCTAGGCGTCACACTGGACAGGAGACTCACCTGGAGACCCCATGTTAATCGGGTGTGGGGCTCTGCCCGCTTAAAACTCCGGAAGATTGACTGGTTACTTTGGCCAGAGAGTGGCCTTTCCCTTAAGGCTAAAGTCAGGCTTTTTAAGACCATAGTCCTCCCTACTCTTAACTGGGGTATTAAATGTTGGGCAAGGGCCTGCACCACCACCATTAAGAGAGTTGCGGTTTGTTTAAGTAAGGCTCTTCGACGAATTTTAAACGCGCACCGGTATGTATGTATTACCACCATATTCCGAGCATTCCCACTTTATGCGAAACATTGGAAATACAAATCGGAGGCGGTTAGTTCTCACAAACGACGCCACACAGCCCGGTGACGCCACCCGATTTTGATTTGACCCGTTTTTTAAATTTATTATTGAGTTCTTTCAATGGCTCATAATGCACCTGTTTTGACCTTTGCCCCAAATCGCAAAACTTTTTCGATTGCGAAATGGGGCTTGAATATTTCAAACTAAATAAGCCTTCACTATCACTTTTAAGATAACGTGTAAAGTTATCATACGCTGAATGTTTCTTAAACTAGCTTATTGACCCACCCTCCCGTCTATTGAATCTTTTCAAAACTTTTTCTCCTTTGGTATCTTATATTCAAATACCCTTTGAATATTGTTTTTAACGGTGGAGTCCACAACTGTCTTTTTGTCTGCTTAATTTAAACTGATTTTGTTTTTCCGCCAAAACATATAATATAATACCCGTTTGCTCACCAAAGTCGACTTTTATTCCTTTGTTCTAAATATTAGAATGCGCTCTGCTCCTGTCCTTTATATTACGTATCCTCTGATCTGCTTTTTTTTTAAGAATCTTTTCAATAGCGACTTTCCTACCCGAGTTTAAGCAAAACTTTGTGTCACAAATTTACTTGTTTCAAAATTTTTTCTGTTTATCGGTATCTATATGGTAAGGGTTTGACGTTTGGTGCTCTCAATCTTCAACAATTTTACTAAAGAAATTGCACAGTTTGAACAAACTTAGTATGTGTTTTATTGACCAGACAACATATATTACGTTATAGCTTTACGTATATTGGGGAGCCTACAAATCCTTATACTATTTTTATGGGGGTTCCTCATGGTAAAAAATCGCTAATCCCCGGTAAGACCATAAGTGGAAACACATGATTTTGACAATACTGAACCGCAAATATAAGATTTGATTAGTTTTATTATAATTCATTCTAGCGCTTCAGGATTTCTTTTAAGCGTTTGCTCCAAAAGTGGCGACCGTGATAATGTCTCTCACAATTTTGTAGCTAGATTGATTAGATTTTCAGTATATACATATACACTTATCAGCATTATTAATTGAACTATAAAGTTTGGTAACGATCAGATTAAAGCTTAGAGGAGATATAGCCCAACGAAGATTCGCCGTTGTAGATGCATGTATAGAGAGAGATAGAAGAAGCGTGTCAAGTCCTGGCTAAACTTGGGCTGGTACAGAGTATTTTACAGTGGAGCTTGACCGGCTTTTGGACACTTGCAACAAGACTAAAGCCAGCAAACGGTCTCTGCCAGCGAAGCAGTTTTTGCCGTTCGGCTCTTGGAGTCACTGGAGTATCCATCACTGCATTAGATGGAAAAATCAGCGAAAGTCCTATATTTCTTAAGATCAAGTAATCATTTCCCCATATCAATCAACAATTGTTATTAAAATTCTATGCCTTTTCAACCAACTCCATTATGTGCACCATTTACATGTCAGCTGACAGCTCAACTAATGGAAATTTGCCAGAAAAAAATAAGCAAAAGAAAGCCACAAAGTCAAGCACCAACTTCAAAAATTCCATGGTCTTTACATGTTTGATCTGTCTGATTGACAAGGCAATCGGGACAGCAAGAAGTGCAACAAAAGGTGTCAAAGAAGAGCAACGCCCGTCCTCAATGACTGTACTTTTTTTCCCATTTGCCCCAAAATTGTCAATTGGTATAATTCATAAACTGAAAAACTGTTTTCATTATGTGTTTTCCAACCACGTTCTGCGCCAGTGCACGCTCTGTCGATCCTTTTTTGGTTAGAAAGGTGTGTGTGTGTGTGTGTGCGTGTTGTGTGCTCTCAGCTAGCTACCTGCTTTGCATGATCTGGATTTGTACCTGGGTTCACAATCCAGCCCTTGTCGACTTTTTGGTGGGAATAGTAGAGAGCAAATGTATCTACACTTCCACCCCTAACATAAACATAAGCTATTGCGCTTGACAACAAAATCTCTCCTCAGAAGTATCTTTGGCTTGTTGCGCATGCGCAGAAGCAGCAGCAGCCGCTATTGTGTCATATTTGCCGAATTCCTAAGCAGACACACAAATGAATGCATAATGTGATCTTAATGTCTGTCTGTCTGTTTTTTTTTGTTGTCCTTCTTCTTCAAGTGCTGCTTGTTGAAACTAATTATTTCGTCTGTCTGCCTGCTGATTACCTTTGGCCATTTGATTTGGTTTTGCATCCTCCCCCCTCTGGTCTTATACAGCTGCCAATTTCATGCTTGGCATCTTACTTGTAAATATATTACAAGTAATTACCAAGATGTTATCCATAGTTGGATTTTGTGGGTCAACAGCAGCAGCGGTAGCAGCTGTTCAATTTATGCAGACAACATTTTCACTTGCATAAGTTGGTTTAATGTGTTTGATGTTGTGTGCCTTCAGCGGAACAGCGAATGTGATGGCTAATCTCGAAAATTAACTCCTCATGACACCTTCACAGAGGTGTAGCAATAAAAAGAGCAGACATTTTCAGCCAAATTTTGCAAATTTTTCGGTTTGAAGGTTTGGAGCTGTAAATTGAATTGTTTGAAATCTGTGCTGCTCAGGACAAGAACCAAGGTATAAAGCCTTTTCAGCTGGCGTCTGTAGAAGCTGTTGTTCATGATGCAGGTATTTTATACCTGCTGCTTAGACTGGCAATTTCGTCCATTACTGTGGAAGCCTGCACGTCTCTCTCTGCGAATAACAGAGTTACGCACCAACTGGTCTTCTTAAGATCTTTGACTGAAAACTTGGCACTTTGTTGAAGCTGGACTATATGCAGTGCCATAGAGCTTAAAATCCGGCTTAGCAGTGCAGCTGCTTATTTTGAAATAGCTCAGCGTGGGTTGTTCGGATGCTTAAAACTTGAAAACGACCTAATTGAAAACTTCTTTCTGCGAGTTTGTTCGTAACTGCTACGAGAAGGTTTAGGAAAAGGCACACATTTTTCCTATTTAGTTCAAGACTTTCAATTATTCCTATTCGAACCAATCCCCTTTCAATGACACGTTCCTCTTCCGTTCGACGTGATGGGACATTTAGGTATCGCGTTACATTCTGAGAACGCCGACCAATGTAAGGACGACCTCTTCTTGGCGTCTTAATAAACATGGAACTGTAAATGATCATCACTTTGTATAAATCACAAATAAAGTTTTCTCTAATCTTTTTCCCAATTTATTTGCCGACCTTTCTAATGTTGAATTAGTGACTAGCTAGCTGGCTCGAGGTCAAGAAGTTGCATTTGTTCACAACTGTAAACAACTTATGCATTGACACACCAAAACTGTTTAAAGTTCTGATTAAATGAAATTGGCTCAACGATCAGGAGTCATGGATTGGACATCCATGAAACAGTTGTAAAGGATTTTCACGTTCTTTTTGGTGTGTCAATGCATAAGTTGTTTACAGTTGTGAACAAACGCATCTTCCTGACCTCGAGCCAGCTAACTCGTTACTAGTTTTCTCTAATCTATAATTTAACTTTGAAAAAATCAAAATAAAGAAAGAAAACGATTGAAAAATTGATAATCAAGGGGGAAACTAAAACATATCAGAAACCGCTTACAGCACCACGTTTCGAACTGTAATTGAATTGAACATTGCTTTAATCCTAGAATCTGCCGGAATTGCTGCAACACTGAAAAATTGGTTATTGATCATATGGGATGAGTGCACGATGGCGCACAAACGATCACTAGAAGCACTCAGTCGCACATTGAAAGATCGTCGCTTTGGTGGCGTGATGATACTGTTGGCGGGAGACTTCCGACAATCACTTCAATGACAATGAAAAGTCATCGTATTTGTGGCGATACGTAAAATCCATTCCATTGAGTATGAATATGGGATTGTTCCTGCAGCAGAATAGAACCGCAGAAGATTTCTCCATAGAACTGCTGAAAGTCGGAAATGGTCAAGTTGCGGTAGATACTTCCAGTGGTTTAACATCGATTGTACCTGCCATTTGCCAATTTACTTCAACGAAAGATGAACTAATCACTTACTACGTTTATGCTAAGAAATTCACGATTTCTTCAATTTGCAAAATCAAATTTTTTCCTGTTTATGCAGCGGGAGGAGGCGTGGCCAAAATTGCAAATAAACTTGATCTGCCTGCAAGTATAAGAAACATATGTTCCATACATGTCAAAACTCTATCTCATACCATCTCTGAGATCTGTTTGTTCATACGGACAGACGGACGGACAGACGGACACTTTTGCACAAACATATGAGAAAACAAGAGATCTGGCAACCCCAACGCAACGTTAAGTTGTCTGCGCCTCGGCATTTTATGAATTTACTACCAATTCATAGTCAACTTTCGTGTGCAAGTCGAATTCATGAAATGGTGTTTATGCACAGATTTCGGACCAATTTCATGAAATGATTTTGCAAAATGAGCATGGCATAAACGTAGTAACTGATGTATATCCAAACATTGCACGGGGACGAAATTTTGACCAAAAGTCCCACTTTTTTGGTTGAGAAACTAGATAAAACGATTGTCGGAAATGATTTAGAATACTTATAGCTATATTATACCAAAAAATAAAACCTTCTCACATTAGTTTTTGAATGGACGCATTTCAAAGTTGATTTTTCTTAAAATTGCTCCAAAAAAATGGAAAATAATAGTCGAAACTAAGAAAGAATCAGCTGACAGTTTTCAATAAAAAAATATAAAAAAGATTCCATTGTATTACTTTTCATAAAAAATGGCAAAAATCTTAAATTTTGTGCGTTTTCTCGTCCTCGTTTTCCGCTAAAGCCCATCAGTTTTGACTGCTTTGCAATATCTCCGAAAACACCCTGCTTACCGTCCCTTCGTTGTACCGATTCGATGAGGTGTCACACTGCATAAAACCTCTTTTGGTATTAAATGGCTCGGGGGTTCTTTCCTTATTGGAGTGTTAAAAGCGGTTTTAAAATCAACAAAAAGATGATGGGTCTGTGGACGTTCGCATAAGATGCATGACAGGTTACAAAGTACAATTTAGATTCCAACCTGTATATTCTGCATAAAAGTACCTTAACAATTCCTAGCCGCCAGTCTTGAACAAGTAAACGAGCAGCTCATCAGCGCCAGCTGATTTTTTATTACTTAGCAAATTTATAAATTTAAAAAAAGTATTTGGTTCATGTGTAACTTTGAGAATGAGTTTGGTGCTGATCGCTGGGAACTAAACTTTTGCCCATACAGACCTTGTCTACCCATTTCCCAGCAAGACGGTGATTTTTCCGTAACAATGGCATGCAGTCATTATTAAATTTTCTCAACTTAATCGAGAGAAAATCAAAATGTTAATTTTCCACATTTCCGATAGAATTTTTCAATGGTTGCTTATATTCTTCAATACTTTAAATCAAATTGACGGACTATTAATAACCTTTCTTGTTTGGGGTCAAGCAGCTTAACCCGACTTAACCTAACCGAAAGTTAGAAGAGGTACTATTTATATCTTTTTTCGGCGTACGAAACCAAGCAAAATAAGCAAAATTAAAATTCTCACTGGTAAATCGAACAAGTTCTGTGCGAAAAGTAAAAACTTATATCATTCGCTCTACTTATCAAATGAATTTTACAACTTCCACATAAAGTTTTATGTCATCATTAAGCCTCAGTGGATTGACTGAAAAGCTTTCGTTCGCTCTCTTTCACTCTGTCTGCTCACAGCTTATGCAACTACAAAACAATTCACAGAGTAATACAGATTTTATGATTATTCAAAAATGTTTACGCAAAAACAAAAAAAAAAAAGTAACCTAAACAAAGAGAAATCTGTGTACCTTTTCTGTTTAATTAAAAAGTGTGAAGTTTTTGCTGGTCAGTCGGAAACAAAACTTTACAGTAAAATCCGTTAAAATGAAGCGTCTTAAGTGTGGACTGTTGTCATTTTGCATGCTGCTGCTGCTGCTGGTGGCTAATTAGGCCAGGAAGCAATTAACCGGTTAATAGAGCGCTGACTGAGTCGCTGCTGCATTTGCTAAATCTCTACAAGACAATCCCCTCCATCAGAAGTTAACTTTGGGTGCATATTTAATGTGGGAAAATTATGGCATGTCATGGCGGAACTTGTTGGCTCACTTTGATGTTGGCTGGCTAAATGGCCATGTACTTACTTCTAATGGCATCTAATGTGGCAAAGAGATATAAACATACGTACGTACTTCTTGGAACTGCGCAACTTTCACTGCACCAGCAAGCAACACGCCCATAAAAAAAGAGCACAAAATGTCTCGGCTTTATGCACACAGAAAATGAGCACAAAGCGATGATAGAGACGACAATTGACAATTGGCAATAAAACGAACAATTAACAAGAAAAACGAAAGGAAAGTGTGGAAAATAAAGTAAAAAAAAACATCACCAAAATCCCATAAATATAATTCCCAATATCTGCTGGATTTCTCAACAAATGCCATTAGCAATTTGTTGATATTTCACCCAATCAGACGCGGGCTGTCATGTCACTATAGTCAAGTCACGGAGTCATAATAATGCAGCTGATAGAGCAGCGAACCGGTTAGGAGGAGGCCACCACACATGTGGAATGTTTCATTTGGGTGTCTCCAACTTTAAGCAATGCAATTCTATTTGTTTTTAAAAAGAGAAACCATCCACGCCCCTCTTATGCTGCAAGTTTGTGCCACCTTTGGCCAACACAATAGATTTCTTGGCAATTAACCACAATTAATTTATTATTATGTTTATTTGACATCTGTAGCTTGTCAAGGTTTTGACTTTGATTAACATAAACATTCACTTTCAATTGACCTTTTTGTAAACACTTTTGATATTCGGTAAAACGCAGGGGAAAGGAGTTTTAATACGTCAAGGAAAGGTGGTCAATAGAAAATTAATGGGTTTTTATGACTTTGTTTGTTCCTTCAATAAGACAAGTCTACCTTTTTCTATGTCAGAAGAGGCCATTGAGGTCTGCCAATTTTCTCATTTTAGAGATACCACTTTCTTTGTAGAAAAACATTAGTCAGAGTGATTGTACAACAAAAAGTTCTAAGTAAGATATTGCTAAAACATTGCTTCTTAAAATTTTAAACTATTTGTCCAAAAATTAACAATTTTTCGAGTTTTTATGACAATTTTAGTTGCTTTAGGTCAAATAAACAAATTCGAACAAATTTGTTCGAAACTTCTTTTATAGAAATGATATGTGCTCTGAAAGTTGAGCTACTTGGGTTTACTAAGTTTTTCTCTGTGTCGATTTGTCCCAAATGATTTTCTGAAGCAATAGTTTTGGATCTACTTAATTTATGTAAATTTTCAGAATGATATGTTTTGTAGAAGCTGAGTTACTTGAGGCTTAAAACGCTAATCCAAGAAGCGTTTTATCCGAAACTTCTTTCATAGTGTAATTTTACAATCTGTTAAGTCCTTGAAAATTTTAGTAATGATATCTGCTTTAGAAGCTGAGTTACTTGGGCTTATTTCGTCTTTTCCTGAGCAGATTTGTCTCAAACTTATTTTGATGCAATAGTTTTGAAACAAGTTGAAGTTGTGTATATTTTTAGAATGATAAGTTCTGGAGAAGTTGAGTTACTTGAGTTATATTTCTCTACTCCAAGTGGCGATTTATTCGAAACTTATTTTGTAAATTTCTACAATTGATAAGTCTCAAACTCTTTGACCTCGTATCTTGTTATTAGTTAAATATTAGTTGATACTATCAACTTGATAGTATTCTATAATTTATTTAAGACTGCTACTTTAATAGACTGGATCATCTGCACTTGTTCTGGAGATCATTTGGATTTCAGTTCATTCTAGTTCTGCTCATCTCTTGACGAAAAATTAAACAAAGGTGTATGTGGATGAATTCACTCACATACTAAAGGAAGTCAAACGAGAAAAAGCAGCAAAAGGTATGACCGAATTGAAGCTATTAATATACGAGCAATGCTCGTCGAGCACCAGAAAGAGTTTATCACAATAGAATATTTTCGAGCAGACGATGAATGCCTGATTACTGACCATCAATTTGACTTTAGAAGATATCAAGGGACCCTAGAGCAATGTTGCTCTTTAATGTCTGATAACGAACCTTTGTTTGCATCTCAAATACTTTAAGATCTGCTCCTTTGATTGAAGTCCTGGTTCAAAAGGTGGAATATTAGAGGTGGCCCATTGAAGCACAAGATTTACCCACTTGATCAGTTAAATGGAAACAAAATCCCCTTGGAAACCTCGGCCAAATATCTAGATATGACCTTCGAACGTCAAGCTAACTAGTAAAGCGTTTGGTTTATAGTCCAGTTAAAGGCACTCTAAAAGTTTCAGATCCGGAAGCTTTTCCACTGCAAGTGAAAAGTAAAAGATGATGAAAAGACCACATTTTCAAAACACAGCTAAAATTATTTCCCAAAATTTGAAAAGGCAGCCACGCGTGGTTGGCAAGCCAAATTCTGCCGGCGTCGCAGCAGACACATATAAAGAGAAAATATGTGTATTCTATAAACAGAACGCTCGGCAGCTTGTTCGTCGTACGATTCGCGGGTTCGGCTGTATTTGCCTCACGACTCATGTGTTCGGCTGAAGCTCAAAAGTCAAACGCGCAGTCATTTGCTATGCTGCATTCAATGAGGAAAGACCATAAAGCGCATGATTTTTACACTACACCGAAAAAAATGTTTGATCTCAATTGGGAAAATGAATTATTTTTCATTGAGAATATGGATGGTAACGCTCAATGTTTATTGTGCCATTACGTTGCATGTCGCTTTACCTTTGATGTTATTAAAAGGCACTACCAATTTTGCCACGGGGGTTATAATGAAATAAAGGGGAGGGAAAACTTAATTTGTTTTATGTTTGAATCGCACGCATTTTATTTTTTCAGTGTAAAGCAGTAAAACGTCTCGTTGCCTTCGTGTTTCGCTGCTTCGCACACAAGCGCAACGCTTTCATTGTGTGAGTTTGGACACCACTGCTTTAAACCCTTTAAGCTGGTTGGTTCGAAAACGGGAACATATCGCACTTCATACTACCAACCCATGCACCAACAAATTTTTCAGTTATGGTTATGAACCTCTTATGAACCGTAACAGAACCGATCTTAAACCAGTAAAATATATAGCTCCATATTACCAACCAATACACGAAACTTTAAGTTTCTTAGTTCAAATAATTTCTAGGCTAGGGTTCTGAACCTCTTTTGAACCGATTCAGCCAGCTGGTTCGGAACCGAAATAGTAGAAATCTTCATAATACCAACCTTCTCAATAAATTTCCAGTTCAAAGATCAAATAATTTGCAAATTATGGCATTATAAAATTGTCCGGATGTTTGTAACGCATTGAAGGAAGCATCTCCGCCCACATAAAGTTATATATTCTTGATAAACACGACGAGCTGAGTTGATTTAGCAATGTCCGTTTGTTAATTTGTCCGTCTGCTATTTCCTCCGTCAGTTTTAATGCTATCTTCACCAAACTTTGCACGAAGTCTTTTAGTACATTTGCACATTTGTCGGAACCGGCCGGATCGGATGACTATAGCATATAGCTGTATGGGAACGACCGGTGGAAAACTTTGTTATTTGCCGTATTTCCGTTTACTATCCTTTCCCATGATTTCACTAAGTTTGGTCGAAATCGATCTATATAGTACAGCTGTTATACAGTAAGTCTAAAGTAGTCTGTTGAAATACTTTTTTGATTTCAATGGAAATGTCCTTAAAATTGTCGTTTTTATTTGGTATGCATTCAAAATTCACAGTTTTGCAGATGGACGCTGATTCTATCTTTCATGACGTCTTAAGTTATATACTTTACACAATTCCAAAAGTTTTGTCAAAATCGGATGACTATAGCATATAGCTGCAGTACGAATGATCGGTCGAAAAAGAAGTTTTACTGAGAAAAACTTTTTTGTTTTAAATAGGATCCCCTTTCAAATTTCGTTCTTCCATAACAAACTATGCATCGGATATGTCGACATCGGATATGTAAATACTCAGTAAAGCTCCCATAGAAAAGTAAGATCCTAAAAGTAGTCTTCGAAAAACTTTTTGTTTTCAATGGAGGCTGCAAGGGTATATAAAACTTCGGCCGAGCCGAAGTTAACGTTCCCCTATTTTTTAACTATGACTTTTCGACAAGAATATACGGTGAACATTTCTTGAAGATCGGTTTAGTGTTTTATACGCCTATCCCATTGCTATCTTTGGAATAAAATCTGGAACATACTATTATCCCGTTAAAACGGAGGTACTGTTTACTGTCTATAAACGATATGTGTCTTATATTTCACAATCTTAGAAACTTCTTTCAACCACCTCGATGACCGATAAGATCATGCGTTTAGTTCCCATTAGTGCGCTTTCCCCCACTCTGATCTCTGTCACATGCCTATGTGTGGTGCCCAACACAACCAATTAAAAGTTCCATTACATTCCACAATGATGATCCCCCGCCAAAAGAAAGCCAACTTTGAACGCTCAGCGACCCTAGACAAATAACTTCATCAAGGCAGAAAATTTCATTCCATTTTACAAATAACCTCAAGATGTTTTTTAGGGCGTATTCTTGTGTGTGTTCTCCTTGAAGAGCCCAGAGTTCAGGCGATGTCAAGAAGCGGAACTATGCCTGAAATGGCACTTCCTATAGCCCTCCTTCTTGCACTCGATGATAAGTTCTAGACTGAGGCTTGTGTTTTGTTTTATGTATACACATAGTTTAATAACCGTCAACGGTTATGCTTCGCAGAACACGTCGCTTTGTCGATTGGACGACGGCCGACTGAGAAGTACAAAAAATTAAGTTTAGTCTTCCAGAAGGGTTTGAAAGCATTCCAAAAAAAAGTGAAGCTATTTTGTACAGTTGAGGGCGGAGGCGTTGTGTATTGTCAGTTGTTGTCAGAGGAAAATTGCATTGAAATTTTTTGTTGCCAAGCAGCTGACTTGAGGCCTAACAACAACCACCAGCAGCACGAGTTCCCTTCCCTGCATTCAAGCGTAACCAAAGAAAGAGTTTTAGTTTTGGTATTTTAGTTGATTTTGGGGGTTTGAAATGCATTTCAATGGTTTTAGCTTTTAGGGGTGGCTTAAATTGCAGCAGACTCGACTGTAAGGAAATTTCGCAAGCTAAATTTTTTTATACATATTTAGACACAGAGTGACGTTACTCCACACAGAGTGACGTTACACCAAAAACTGCTGAGTAAATTCTTTATAGAACTCAAGACCCCAACTTTTGTATGAAAAAACCAATTAATTGGTAACCTTTCTACTGCAATTATTTAGTTATTTTTACAACATAATTAAAAACACATAAAGCATTAACATTAACAACAACAAAATGTCAACAAAAGTGTTGCTCCTCTCTAGTTGTTGTTGTTGTTGTTACGCAGTGAGCCCAAAGATCGCAGCTTGATAAAACAACAACTGGGCGCCGGAAAACCGCAAAAGCTTGAAAGAAAAATGTCGCTTGATAGATACACAGATACTTTTTTGTAAAAAAAAAAGAAATACCGCAAGCCAAAAGACAATGTGGAGGAGAAGACAAGGTGAATGTACCGCGATCTGTTTGAATTGGGCGCAGCCGCTCGCTCACCCAACTGGGTCTGGGACATGTAAAATTGTTGCTGGCCTAGCTAAATAACTAAAAGTTGGCACCTGCAATAGAGATCTGAGGTGGAAAACTTGTTGCCGGTTGCATTTTTTTATGTTGTATGTGTTTTGTGTGGCAATTCGTTTCGGGGTCAGTGGGTTTGTAAAACAAACGGAAACGACAAACGGACACAGACAGACCACCAACCACACCATTTTTCTGATAATCTGCAGTTCCTCTCCAGTACAAGGAAATCCCTCCCATTTGGCATAGAAAGCATGTATAATTGAGCTTTAATTGAAAGCCAATAAGATGGGACAGTAAGTCAAGTATAGCAAGACGACAAATGCAATTGTCACAATGACTAGCGTGAATTGCTTAAATCAGCAATAGAGCTGCTTATTATGGTAGAAGGGGGCTCTGCCCAAGCCAAGGCTTTGACCACTGTCGCCTCTTTTGGTCGATTGCTTTTACTGGGGTTTTTATTTTCTTGTTTAGTTAACTCTCTTCATGTGTTTTTCTTTGGCTTCTTTTTGTCGGCTGTGGGCTTTTTAAGCCTGTGACACTTTTGCGCATTTTGCAGTGACAAAAGTCAGCAGAAAAGTAGAAATAAACAAAAGTGGGGAAAAGTAGAATATTTGTGTAGGAAACTGTTGTATACTCTTGAATTTAAAATGAATTTGATCAAATAACAAGTTTTGTAATTATTTAAGCCACAGAACCCATGGCGATCATCGGTAAAAAGCTACGATCCGAACGAAAAGATCCCAATGGCGAAACTCTCGTTGATGCAGTCTTAGCTCACTGCTTTCTTTGATTACCCAAGATAATGTAGTACATCAGGTGTTTCTATCACATGGTCGTAAGGGCAGTAAGCATTATTATTTTGAAGTTATGAGACGTTTGCTAGACCGATAATGCAAGATGATGAATTTTTGGACAAACCCACATTACAAACATGCCTCAGCTACCATATTAGCCGGATTTAGACACTTTCGACTTTTTCTGATTCCAAAGCTGAATTGAATCATGAAAGTAAAGTATTTGCAACGATTATGAGCTTAAGGGCTACACCAATCTAAAAAATAATCTGGAATTTATCCCGTGTGATTCTAGAATTATAAAGGAACAGATGAAAATTTAAAAATACCATTAAAATTCTAAGATCAAGGAATAAATATGTTAAGATCGTTACTATATTAAGATCGTTGCGTTCTTAAAGTAAAAACAAGCTTTTTCTTTTAGTACAAATCGTTCTTAGTTGCACGATCAAAACAGAAATAAGAAAGACTACGTTCTCTGAGAACGAAAGTTTTAGATTGAAAAACAACTCGAGATTGATTCTATAATTTATCTGGATAGATTAAAGCATATATCGGGAAAGATCAGAGATACCAACAGAATAGATTTTTGTGTGGTTCGGTTTGGTATTATTATATCTGTATAACTAATCGAGATTGATTCGAAAATTTATCGGGATAGACTTAACCATAAAGCGTGGCTGATCTGAGTTCTCATCAGAATGAAATACGTGCTTGGAATTGGTATTATCATATCAGGATAAGTTTTACCTCAAATCAGGGATGCAAACCTCTCGAGAATACGGATTGGTTCGGTTCTGTTGTTCTGATTTGTGATCTAAATGGTCCTTCGAGCCAGATATTCATAAAACAATGTTTAGTAGGATATCTAAGAATACAAATTGTCTTTTTCCTGTTATGAACACTTGGTAACGGCTCAAAAGCTCTTCACATAGGGTGCATACAAACATTTTTGTTCCAAAATTAATGTTGTCTCTATTACACAGAGGAACAAAATGACCACTTTTGTGATTTCAAGACAATTCAATGCAAAAATGTGGTCCAGTTGTGTGCCCAGACATGCACATTTAACAGGCCTGCAAAGTCCGATCTTTGCTTGGCTGTTTGATTACACAGAGAAAAAAATATTCAAAAACTACACGAAAATGTAGTTTCTCTACACGTTTCACAGGGATTTTCAACCCACTACGTTTGTGTAGCTTTTCTGCATGCCACGTTTAGCTTTCTCATTTCTTCATGCGGCGTGTAGCTTTTCTAAACGCCACTTTTAGCTTTTCCCATATCTAAATGCGGCGTGTAGCTTTTCCACATGAACGCTTAGGAATTTCAGTTCTAAATGCGGCATGTAGCTTTTCTACTCGCCACGTTTAGCACTTATAAAAAATAAAAAAAATCATACTTTCAACTATACTATTTACCAGAGCTAGAAAATAACAATTGACCGTTTTTCGTTGTCCAAAAATAACAGTTATTTACGGACCCTTTGAGCAAAAAGTCAGAGATAAACCTTTCACATCGGCTCATGAACGAATCGCTCAGTGCTGAACGAACAACCAATGGATTTGTTTACATTTTGCTCTGCTCGTCGCGAGAGAAGAAGATAAAAGTCATTTGCGTTTGTGTGTGTATATGTGTGAGTGAGGTGTCTTTTTAGGCTTGCGACTCACACAAGCCACACACACACAAACACTAAACAAATAAAAGAAAGAAATAAACCCTTTGAGGTGAGTCGTTTGGCTTTTTGCTCATCTACTGACTCTTGATGTGCGAGCGCTCAGTCGGATCGTTGTCCATAAATTGTTACTGAATGAGCAACTAAAAACAGTCAACTGAAAACAAAAACAAGGAAAAACGAAGTGCTCTGCTCAGAGCGAGAGCAAGCGTGCATGGAGTTTTTCGGTTTTGTTATTGAGCAGACCGCAAAGGCAAAAATGTTCTATTGTTATTTACGAGCTCTGCTATTTACACCAGGGAATGTGTGTAGGAGGGTAGTGTGGGGAGGAATAATAGGAAGGGGCACAAAGAGGGTCGGGTCTTCCTTCCGAAAAACTTACAATTTAATTTTTTATTATTTTTTACTCTTTTTGTCTGGGATTCGAACACGCACAACTTACTTACCTTGTCTCGGGAACTTACACACAATTGCCGGCAGCTTAGCCCATACGACTATATAAGCACTCGCGCGGTAATGCCGCAAATCACAGTTATAAAGGGAAGCGACAAGCGACGATGAGCTACACGTTTCGTGTAGATTTTCTAAATGTAGCATTTAGCATTTGAAATCCTAAACGTTTGTTTAGAAAACCTACACGGCACGTGTGGAAAACAGTTTTCTAGACGAAAAATATAACATTTCTGTACTGATTTTGAGCTACATTTTCGTTTAGAATTTCTACACGCGCGTGTAGTTTTCCAATATCTAAACGTTAATGTAGAAAACCTACATTTCCGTGTGGAATTCAGAAAGCCTAATGAAAAATGTTAAAATACTTTGAAAAAACGCTGATTTTCTCTTGTCATGTAGCCTTTGCATTTGTCCACGCCGCATTTAACTTTTCTGCATGCCGCGTTTACTTTTTTTATTTTTACAAGTTCGTGTAGTTTTTTTTAAGCGCCACGTGTAGCATTCTGTTTTCTACATTTTCGTGTGAGATTTTGCAAGGTGAACTGCGTTTCGTTTAGGATTGTCGTTTCTACACGTGGCGTGTAGCTAATTTTGTTTTCTCTGTGTAATCCTTTGTAAACACATCGAATCTGTCCAGAAGCAGTTTTCTTAGTTTGCTTTTCCCCAAGGGGGTTGACACATACAATCGAAACTTTCTCCTCATATGTACAAGGTGGGCCAAAAGAAGTCACCGGGCCAAAATAAGTCACCCTATTGGAAAGTCAGATCTATTTTGACATATAATATTATAATATTTACCTCTTTATATTTTGGCGGCTATTTGTAAAAATAAGATCATCTTCCAATAGGGTGATTTCTTTTGGCCCGGGTGATTTTTTTTGGCCCACCTTGTATATCCACACAGTTGAGCATAGACGTACCATATCGAGTATAACAAGCTTATACACAGAGAAAAAAGGGTCAATATCAATTCCATCTGGGATGGTTAATTTTATATTTGGAAAATATCATTTTGATGCTAAAAAATGTCATATTGAAGCTAAACAATATCATTTTGATATTGAATATTAAATTTTAGGTGATTAATGTCATTATTATATTACATTAAAATACTTTTTTTTCAACTTTATCATATCGGCTCTTTAATGATATGAAAAAATATAACATTGACCCCAGATAATACCATTTTTTTCTGTGTAAAGGGTAATATTGACGGAGAGTGCCTAATCCGGTATATGAACTTTAATGTCCCTTCAAGATAAACACGGAATTATATACCCTTGAGGCTTCCTTTATATGCCTCTAATTGTCCGTTTCCCATTCTATGTAGGGATTAAAATAAGATCTTTCTTCTTCTCAGTGGTAACATTTCCGATTCTTTACAATCTTGCTCTTACATAGCTTCGAGCTCTTTTTAGTACTTCTTTCTGATCATTTAAGCTGCGAGCAGGGGCAAGGCTGTCGTTATAATTATTCTTTATGTTTTCCTTTTCCATTCTCTGTTTTTTGTCCCTATCTCTTGTATTATATTGTAACTGCGCTTAGTAGACGAAGTTGCAATTAAAATACCACTAATATTATTTTAAAAAAATGGGATTAAAACCATTTCTACGGTTATGAAATGTCGGGACCCTGGTCCAATATGATTTGTTTTCAGCTTGGCTTGAGAAAAATGAGGAATCGAACGACTTTTGAAATCTTTTTGAATTTATTTTGGACCGAATATGTCGTTTATTTTTTCTGTGTAGTAAAGTTTTTGCCAACTACATGGCTTAGCCGTTAGTCTTTTTACTGCCCTACTCTAGGGGGAACAGGGCAAATTCAAATAAGAAACTCTTTTGTTTTATAATCCAATTTTACAGTCACCGTTTGCCGGTTTGTTGGCGACGTTTTCAGTTTTATGAAAATTGCTTTGATTTTTGATACTTTTTCTTCTCTTTATTCTTCTTTATATTCCCCTGGTGCTTCTCGGCTGTTGTTTAGTCATGTAACTGTGGTTGGGCTGCTTAAAATAAATATGAAAACAATTTTTTCCTGTTGTGTGTGAACACAAAAACCCGGCGAATGCGAACCGGCGTCAAAGGCATACCAACTTGGTTGTTGACTCTTTTTTTTTGTTGTTTGTTATTTGCTTAACACTTTTTTTTTGCGTTGCCTTTGGGCCGATGAGCCCAAAAAATATATGAGTCAAGTTTGTTGTCATTGTTGTTGTTGTAGTTGCTGTGGCTGCTGGGCATGCTTAATTGGTTAGTGGAATTGGGTTGAGCGCAATTTTTAATGAGCCCTGCGAATTGTTAAAGGTGTTGGTGGGATGTTTAATGTACTTAATGAATCAGCGGGCATAGGTAAAGAGAAATGTATTATAAAGTATATTAAATAGAGGAAATGAAGCTGAAAGAGAACGTGACTAATTCTAATTTAAAATTTCTAGAAATCTGATTCAACTTCCTTCCTTAAAATTCTTTTGTTTAACCATAATCACACACACACACTACAAATACTCTGATTAAAAAGATAAAATCGAAAAAAAATTTGCATAAACAGTTCAAAATAAACGTGCAAAGCTTTAGTTCAATAACATGTTTATATGGACAAATTAAAAACTCGATATAATCAAAATGCAAACAGAGATAGAGCCATCCACACATAATCAGTCAATAACCTGTTGCTGAAGATAAAAACGTGGGTAAAAAGCGGAGAAGAGACACAAACCAAAACAAATATTTGAACTCAGACCTAAATGGGCAACCATTCTTCATTAATTAACGCAGACAACAAGGCAGCGATAACAACATCAACAACAACCACCAACACAAACAACAGTTGTGAAAATTGAAAAAATAACAACAAAAAATTTAAAACAAGTGAAAGTTGATTAATAGTTTCCGTTTATGGTGCGTTTTGCAGTCTTTTCTTTCTTTCTACCAGCAACACGAAAACAAATAAAATTTTCAAAATATTTATCGGTTTGTATGAGTAATGCATGCAAATTTCATTTGAGACTCGTTAACCTTTTTTGTGCATTTTTGCATGCGCGCATAATTAATAAATTTATGCATAATTTTATGGCTTATTTTTTTCGCTTTTTTCTCACAGTCTCGGGGCACACACCCAATCGAAGTTCTGTTGTGATTGCCAGCTGTGCGAGTTTATACTTATATTTATATGGAAAATTAACTAATTAAATATGCAGAGTACACACACTTCGTGTGGGGTGCGGCATCTATGCGGCATCAATGCTCTGTGGCATACATAATTATGATTTGATTATATTCGATTTGAATGCAGTTTTAAGTGTGGCTGGCGACTGGAACAAATTCGCTGGGACTCGAAAAAAGTTTTCAAGTGGCTTACGAAATAATTGTACAGATGAAGAGAACTGAATTTGACAGTTTTAAAGGTTCATTAGGAATTTTCAATGAGGGAGCGTCTTTTTGTTCTTAAGAAGATTGTGCAAACTAAGTTTTATAATAAGAATTTCTACTTTTTGAATCTCTGATTCCTTTGAAATTCTCTGAAAATACCAGAGTCCGCAAAGGATGGTCAATAAATATTTTCTATGCTGTCTGCTAACCAAAATGGCAAATTAAACAGACGCTCGTTCTCTGAACAGAACACTCATTTTAGTTTCTCTCCTGTTTTCTGTTTCATGTTTCTCGATGAGTGAAAAAGATGAAACTTTCTTACGATAACAGCTTGAAAAGGATTTTTTGTTCGGCTCTTCGCAGTTGAGCATAAGCAAGTGAGCAAATCGAGCCAAGTGTAAAGTGGTTTTTTGTTGAAGTTGTGTCATAAGAAATACACTAGCACGCATACAAACTTGCAGTCTGAACCCCAAGCCGAATCACATATTTTCGGAAAAAGTTTCGGTACAAAAATGGCATTAGATCATCTTTCTTAAGAATGTAAGCCAAACCCTTTGTTTTACTGCGTGTGCTAACCTAATTCTACAGAATTTTAGGTTCTACATGGTTTTTAATTACTAATTCTGAACGTCTTTTCAGAATTTTTAATAGCATTACACTTACTTTATTGGCAATTCTCAGTCTGTCGTACAATATCATAACGTCCGATTTTAAAGTAAACTGAATGGCTCTTACGGTTCAGCTATTTTTTCAGACGTGGTTCGGTTTAGTGATTTTAGGGATTTTAATGATTATGAGAATTTATAAAGATCTTTTTCTGCCTTACACAGAAAGGGCACCAATAAAAGTTAGCACAAAAGCACCAGAGGTGCAAAATTCTTAGATGTAAAATCTTAGATAATTCAGTAAATTCTTCAATAAATCTTCAGTACATTAAAGACCCACCATTTCAGAAAAACATTCCGAATTTCTTAACTGAGGTCTTCCTTAACTGAGGATATCAAAGCCCCGTCTTTAAACAAAGTATGCATTATTGTTTATCCTGAAAGAATCAAGAGAACAGCAGAGAGTGATAACTTAAATCCACTATATTATACAGATTGCAAAAACTTTCGGTCTGAACGTTATTGCAGAATAGATGTTCATGACTTTTTACCAAATGGTTGAGAAGCTCTTAAACTCTATTTACACGACCTGATTTTTGAGTTGAGTTTTCATCAGACCTAAGTATCAAAAACTCAGCCAAACAACTGAGTTTAGCATTTACACATGACTGAAAAGTTTAGTTAAGTCAGTTACAGAAGAATTGGTTTAATGGTTCATATGAACTTTGTTATTTTGGCTGTTTACATAAAAGAAGGTGACATCTGGAATAAAAAGCGAGATTAATAAAGAAGTATTAAAAATTATAATGGCCGTCCTATCAAGTGAAATACTGGACGAAGTAACCATGAAATCGAAAAGAATATTCAAGAATATAAAAACGAAATATTTGTCATGTACAAATAAATCAAAGCGATAGTCCAAAATCGATAACAGGAAGTGACAACCCCAGGACACTTCAATCAGCCAAATCTATGAAAAAACAGATAGATGACAGATCAGCTGATCGGTCAGGTCAATTAGAAATGCTTCTATTTTACAAATAGGGGACAGATCGACGAAAAGTAGGGAACAAATGGGAAAGCGAAAACTTAAATAGTACAAAAAAGGGACCGTTTTATATTTTATTTATTTTAGATCAAATTCGGTTAATTTTACATATATACTATCTGAATACCCGGCGTCGCCCCGGTTCTTATGATTTTTATGAGAGCAATTATGTTCAAGCTAAAGCTGGCTGCCAATCGATATAAACATTTTGGATAATAAGATAATTTTGCAAATTTCGCGATTTTTGGACCTTAGAAATATTCACGGGCAAGCGGCCAACCATTGTCCACAGTTTCATCGCAATCGGATGATGCGTATAGTTTTTGAAATTTTGCGGTTCTTGAACCATTTTCCGCCCATTTCTTCAATTTAGAAATATTCGCGGGCAGGCGTCCAATCATTTCCCAAAGTTTCATCACAACATTTTGCAAACTTGGCAGTTTTTGGACCATTTTCCGCAGATTTCTTCAACTTGGATCGGTTTAACGGTTTTGACGCCCATAAAGGACAAATATACAAACATATTTTCACTTTTATATGTTTCATATTTGATAGTTTTGTCTAAAACGGAAGTTAGTTGCAATAAAAATAAGTATTCTTCTCGTTTTACCATAAGAGTGAACAAACTTATTCAAGTAAAATGCCATTTTATGGCCAATGGAAAATCCGTTTTAGGTGAGAAACAAAATATTTGTTCAAAGTAGGTGAACATTTCTGCTGATATTGGTACTATGGGTGGTTTAGGAGAATGTTCTTCACATAGTCTCAAAGGAACATATGAGACTTATATATTCAATATTTTTTTGATTGCGTTGTCGCAAATTTAAAATTGACTCCGGGTGGACCACTTTTCGGAAATGCCCATATCTGTCTGGGTAAACAGATCTCAGAGATGGTAAGAGATAGAGGTTTGACATGTATGGGACATATGCTTCTTATACTTTCAGGCAGATCAAGTTTATTTTCAATTTTTGCCACGCCCCCTCCCGCCCCCGCAAATTGAAAAAAAAAACGTCATATCTCCCACAGTTTTATAGATAAAAGGTTCGGACATATTTAGCAATCAGGATTCTTTATTGATCCGCTAAAGGAATGGTAAAGATCGGGTGAACGATAGTTGAGTTATAAGAAAAACAATCAATTATGGGCAGCACCGGTCGCAACGGTGATGGGCAGCACTTCACAGGTACAGAATATGTTATTGTCGGGCTTGACCAACTTTCTATCTTCTTTATTGTTGTCTTGTGTAGGCGTATTTTGTTAATTTTTGAATTTCTGCTGCACTTGCATTATGTGCAGTAAGACTTAGTCTGGTCACTTAGATTGGGATGAATCGCCAAAACTTTGCTTGTACAGTTCAAACGGCATTTTTTGTAGTGTTTTTTAACGATTGAGATGATAAAAACGTCTATTTTGTATTTTAAGAATACTAAAAATATTGAGCTGAGAACTCAGGTCGTCGTAATAGAGCTTTAGAAAATAGCTCTAAATTGACCATGGAAAATACTGAACTGGAGTCAATATTTAATGTTGGTTAACTCCAGAAAGCCATTGAAAAGGCTCGAATCGATATTGAGGTTGTCAAATATAAATGTAGCGAAACTTCAAAGTAGCGAAATTTTACAGAACTACATACAAGTTTTAGACAGCCAAAATTGGAGTAGTTTTTCTAGTCTTAGTTAAGTTTTTAAAATTTATAATTTACAAGTGGAAAAATTTTCCAGAATCTGTATTTTAATTGTTGTATATCAACATTGAAGTATGATAATTTTTGAAAACTCATTATACTATAGATGACCTTATTATATTTCTAGCCCTGCCTATTTAAACTAAATAGTTTGAAATTTCTTACTAAAAAAAATTTTGCCTGTAAAGTGCTGTTACTTCATCACGTGATTGTAAAATCTAGAAAACTCGTACTAAATTTTATTTAGTTTATTCTTATAATTTCTAGGTAATTAAACATGCGACTTACTTGCATCTTCAGGTCTTTGCTTTCTTTTGCTTTGCTTCCTGCCCTGTCAGCTCGCTCTTCCCTGATTTGTGTTTACATTTTGCACACATCTGCGCCAAACTTTTTGTTTCTATTTGAATAATTGTTCCTGGAAGTTGTAAACCTAAAATCTAATTTTATATCGTTTTATGCTTTATTGTTTACAGTTAGCCAGAGCTCCTGCTCCACCACCTCCCCGCCTCAACACATTAACGACGTCACACTGGAGTCACAAAACGATAAACATTCCAAAAAGAAAAAATTACAAACAAACCGAATTAACCCCCCCTTCCCACGTACAGTATGTCACATGATAAGAAAATGTTGGATCGCGAGGCAGTACGTTCAGTGATACAACAATGGAATGCCAATCGATTGGATTTGTTTGCGCTTTCAGAGCCAGACGAGGTGAGTTTTTTTTTTTTTGCAAAATCCAGAAAGAAAGTTTTGGTTCTTATTACGTTACTTTGCAGAATCTGCTCTTCCATGGCGTTATGCGCTTTTACTTTCAAGATGCTGGCCAGAAAGTGGCCACCAAATGTATACGAGTGGCCTCTGATGCCACTGTTACAGATGTCATAGGTAAAGTTATTGAAGTTTTGAATCCATTTAAGAAGTGGATAGTAATTTTTGTTTGTTTTGATTTTCAGACACACTCATTGAGAAATTCCGTCCTGATATGCGTATGTTATCCGTGCCTAATTATGCTCTGTATGAAGTTCATGCCAATGGAGAGGAACGTCGTCTGAATGCTGATGAGAAACCTTTATTGGTGCAGCTCAATTGGCATATAGATGATCGGGAGGGTCGTTTTTTGCTCAAAAATATTGATCAAAAGACCACTGTAAGTTTTTTTTTTTTTGAAGTACATCTAGGAGGGTTGTCCTTTTGAATTGGAATTTATTTGGTTTCTGGGTAGATTGGGCTTAGGTATTATTGTATTTCTATGGAATTATAAACTTGTTGCCTTTAAGTTAAAATGAAATTAGTTCAATTCGTTTGAATGTTTTAAAAATAGTATAACTTAATTCAAAATAATCGCAGAATTTTTCGGAAAATTTTATTTTATTGCTAAGAACCAGCACTACACCATGATTTCATGAAAAGTTCGGTCAAAAATGTACATTCCACACAGAAATAGTTAGTATCGATTTCTTGTTTTTGCTTTCTTAAGCTATAAGTAACAAAAATTCTGACGTGATGGAGCAGATTTACAGTCAGAAGTCATTTAGAATCAAACAGAAGCTTGAAGTCTAGTATAATTTATCCTTTAAAAGGAATTTTCTTAATAAAAAAATATAGATAGTCGATATTGTTAAAAATATCGAAATCGGTAATATAATATTGGAAAAATCGATATTTGATATATCCATTCTACAAATTATTCATTTTTACTTCTTTTGTGGTTTCTAAATTCCATAATAACACTCTGAAAAGTGATTTCTTAACGAATATACATTATCACTTTCCATAATTATGGATTATGGATTATAAACATGGCTAGTGTTCGGTGGGACCGATTTGTATGATGGGATATAAGACTAGATGAACTCTCCGCGATTTCATCTGCGAAAATTAGGGTCAGGTTTTTGGGAATCACGAAAAAGATTATAATTAATACGCTCATTTAGCCAATTCAGACAATTTCACCTTCCTGAGGGCGGATTTTTCTTCATCTCAAATTACATCTCAAAGAATCCATTGAAAGAATACATTTCAAATTATTTCGCATATCAATCTTCTAAACTGAGTTTCAATTCAATCGGATGCAAAATACATTTTCCCGTACAAAATTTTCCGGGAATCTTTACTATCCTTACAAACTGAGTTTCAAGCCTATCAGATGAAAACAAAATTCTACCCATTCAAACTTTTCTTGGCATTATCGTCCATTTTCTGATCGAACTTTCAAAATTTTCTTTCATAACTGAACAAAGGTATATATCAAATCTTAGATCACTAGGATTAACGGTTTGGGCTGTGGGTTGATAATCAGTCAGTCAGTCGGGCTAAGAGATTTATCTATACAGATAAAGAAATCTGTGTACGAACTCTTTAATAATCTGCCTTAAACTAGAATATAAAACAACATAGCTTTTCAGAGCCAAACTTAATTTAGTAAATAATTTTAGATCAATAGATAAATCTAATATTACAAATTGTTCTTATTTTAATATCCTGACAATAGGTAATAACGTAGCCAAAAACCCAAGCACTCTAAGAAGGCTAGTAGAGCGCTTTAAAGGACTGCTTATACAGCAGAGAAGCGCTTAACTCTCATTGTAACTAGGGCTATTTTTAACAGTGCCATGACACTGTAAAAAATCGTTTCAAAGAGCTCCGCTTCCACAGTAATAAGAGCTCTACAAAGTGCTACACTCTCACGGCAAAAGAGCGTTTCAAGGCGCTCCGCTCCCACAGTGAAATGAGCTCTAGAAGGCGCTCCATATGAGGGCTTTAGAGCAGTTGATAGAAGAAGTGTTGTTGTGAAGATAGTTCATTTGTAGAGCATTGTTTATAAAAAAGAGTTGAGCGCTACAATTGAGCGCCCTTTTAGTACTCAAAATCGATATTTGATGCATTGAGTCCTCATATCGATAAATGGTTATTTCCTAAAGCCTTAAAAAGTCACTAAACCAATTTTAAAGAACAGCTATCAAACTACGCTTAGAATAACCATTGCTTGTAGTCGATTTAATCGATCTTTACGATAGGATATGCTCAATAGTACCTTTGAATAATAACACAAGTTTACAAAAAAGTCAACTTTTTAACCAGAGAAGATAGCAAACGTTCCTAATGTATTTTCGGGCGCTGAACTCAAATAAATTGTCCGTTTTCCCCCAGAGGGTCAGGTTTAGGAAAAATTTGCATAAGCGTGAGTTGAACTAGGTTTGTTCACATTTTTAGCTCCTGCAGCCACATTAATTAACCTATTGAAACCAAATTTTGTTTCTACATAGACTGAATTGAATAACAATCACGAAAAACCAAAACCAAAGTTTGGTTCTGGTTCTTAAGAACCACTATTTTGTTTGAAATTTTTAAACTGATCGAAAAATAATAAAGAATAGTCCATTGTATCGAAATTTTTCACGTTTTTTTTTTCGCGCAAGTTTTAGAAGTTATGTCCCAAAGACTATGGAAATTTTCGTCTTTTTTACCTACTATTTATAGAACAGATGAGCTCTACTCAGTTTTTAAAAATATGAGAACAAATGTGATTAAAATTATTATAAAATTATCACAAATGTGATCAAAATATGAGAACAAATGTGATTAAAATTATCGCCACTGCCAAACGAGACTATTACAATAATAAATTCAATAGTGCAATATCGAGCAAACAAACTTGGAATGAACTAAAAAGTTTAGGAATAGGTAAACTCAAACCAAAACTAAAGACAACTGGACATAAACAATCTTAATAAAAAATTCACCCAAATATTAGTACCTGAAGCTACGCAAAACATGCACCTTAATATAGAACCGAATTCCTACTGTGATAATAGCTTTAGTTTTATGTGTGTTAGTTCGTGTGATGTACTTGAATGTATCCTGAAGATTAAATCAAATGCTGTGGGCCTTGATGATATCAATCCTAAATTTATCAAACTACTTCTTCCTTTTATACTTGACAATATCACTTATGTTATCAACACTGCCTTAACCACGTCCACCTTTCCAAAAATGTGGAAGTTTGCAAAAGTATTACCGATATCAAAATCATCTAATGAATGTAGACCAATATCGAATTTACCATATTTATCGAAAGTAAGCTCCAAACTAAACTAAGCTCCAAACTAAATGATCAGTCTGGTTTTAGGAAAAACAGAAGCTGCACGACAGCAATTCTAAAAATATCTGAGGATATAAGAAGCATTTTGGATGATGGTCAAGTAACATTTCTATGTCTGCTTGACTTCAGTAAAGCGTTCGACACTGTGAATCATCAAATACTATGCACAAAGCTCAAAGTGTTATTTAACAGCACAGCAACTAAGCTAATTGAATCCTATCTAAGCAATAGACAACAGGCTGTAGTTGCAGGGTCGCGCACGTCTGACCTCCTTCCGGTTACGAGAGCTGTACTCCAAGGATCTGTTCTGGGGCCTTTACTGTTCTGAGTGTATGTAAATGTCCTACCCAATGTCCTGTCAGTTAAATGAGTGAGTTTGTATATGTAATCAAGAACTCTCAAAAGATAATGATTAGTGATAAGTCCAAATGCTTAGATTTGTACAAAAAGGCTCTAGATGTGCTGCAGCTGCCTAAATTATATGTTGATGGTATGCCAATAAATTATGTTAAGGAAGCTTCCAACTTGCGTATCCACTTCAACAAAACATTATCATGAAATGACCTACTCCTACTCTATTTTATGGCGTTGAGATTTTTGGGCATTGTGATGCAGCTAGTATGCATAAATTGAAAGTCGCTTTTAATTCTATAGCTCGTTATATATTCAAAAAAAAGTAGGAATGAACATATAACATTTTTTGCTAATAAAATATTTGACCTTTGTCTTATCGAATGGATGAAGTTTAGGGGCCTAATCTTATTACACAACATAATCATTCGCAGAGAGCCAATTTACCTATGTATATGAGAAGCTCAACTTTGCCATATCCTCGAGAACAAATAACTTAATATGTCCCAAAAAAAAACTATCGAGTTCTGAGAAACAGTTTTTCGTATATGCTGCTCGCCATTGGAATTCACTCCCAAATGCTGTTAAATCCATAAAAAGCGCTCCGCAATTTAAAATTAAACTTAAAGAACATCTACAGAGACAAAACTATTAATAAAAACTTCATTTTAATTTTTTTTTATCTTTAATCATTTTTATTTTTTTTTTATTTTTATAATTAATTTCTTGATTATCAATTTTAAATGTATAATTATAACCTTATTTCTTGTGTGATTTATGTTTACGGAGACGATATTTGTGTGTTAGTCGAAACATTGTTCGTCTTAAGTTAGTATAAGTTAACAACTAAAAGGATTGAAACAAATTGTAGTGACTAGTGCATTAATTTAAAAGAAATATTCTTGATGCACTGGGATAGAAACTAAATAAAACCAACTAAACTATTTACCACCAAAATGTCTTAAAATTAGGAAATTACAACGTAAATATTGTGAATCAAAAGAGTTGATACTAAAAAGTTATTTTACATTAACATTTCTTAGTTTATAGAAATTTTAGAACAAAATTTTATGGAAAAAAAGTCACATTTTTTTTTTTTTGATTGGCAGATTAGTTTAGGGGAATTTTTAATAAACTAGCCGAAAAAATGACAGATTCTCAGAATTTGTTCGAATTTGTTTGATCTTATAGCTGCCATGGAAACGATCGTTCGAAAAATGGGTCTTAATTGGAAGACCTTTTTTGTTTTCGAAAGTTTGTCAAAATTGGATGACTAAATCTCACACCTGCTATATGACCGATCGGTCGTAAAATGGGTCTTAGTGAGAAGAATGATCTGGTTTTCAATGCTATCATCCCTAAATTTAGATACTATTAATATTATGCTTTTAAATCGGATTACTGTATCCAATATCTACCATAGAAGCAACTAGCTCTTCTAGTCTCGAAGATCTAGCGTTCAGACGGACGGACAGACGGACATGGCTATACTGATTCGACTGTTGATGCTGATCAAGAATATATATACTTTATGGGGTCGTATATGCTTCCTTCTGCCTGGTACATACATTTGCACTACTTTAGAATACCGTTTTTACTCTACGAGTAACGGGTATAAAAACTCATTAGGTGCCAAGTCAGGTCAAGTCACAAACCCACAAAACTAAGCTGTATGTTTCGTCTTCGGCGATTGATTATTCTTCTCTATTCTCCTAAATCTTATGACAATCAGATGGTTTCTTATCATTCAGAATTTAAGGTCCTAAAGGGGTGTGTGAGGTGTGATATTTTTGAAAAAGAACCTTTGAAAACAAAGAGTTTAATACACTTTTCTGTGAAGATTAAACTTTCCCGACAATGTTTCAAATCTGTTTGTCCTAAAAACTGGCAAACGTTTGTATGAAAGTGTGCAATTAAACCTGGTCCCACTAAAAATAGCTAAAGCTAGAAATGTAAAAGGCAACTCTAGTAACTCTAATCTTCTTTTTGTCTTTCCACAGCCCATCGAACAAAATGAATTGAACTTTAAGCGCAAACTCTCCAAACGAGAAAAGAAAGAGCAAAAGAAAAAGGAGAAAATGGCCAAGCTGAGCTCAGATCCGCCCCTTACCAATGGCAGTCAATTGGGTCTGAGTAATGGTTCAGCTGTTTCATCCTCGGCTCATATGAATGGTCATGCCGGCGGTATGGGTGGCGGCAATGCAACCGATGGTCATGATGCGGTGGCTGGTAAACTGTATACAGAATTACCCGAAACTTCATTCACTCGATCGATCTCAAATCCTGAGGCCGTTATGCGTCGACGGCGACAACAGAAATTGGAGAAAAAATTGCAACAGTTTCGTTCACGTGATGGTGGACCCGATACGGGAGGCACACTGAAAATCTATGGTGAAAGCCTTTGCCAGGATGTGCCCTACAAAACACTATTGCTGTCCATACGTGATTGCGCCCAGGCTGTGGTGAGAGAAATGCTAACCAAATACGGACTGGAGAAAGCAGATCCCTTGCAGTATTGTTTGGTTCAGGTTGGATTTGTTAAGAATTAAACAGTAATCTTGGATAATATAACTAAAATTTACCTACAGGTTAACAGCGATGGCACCGAGTACATACTCGACGATGATGAGTGCCCCCTATCAATACTCATGAATCATCCCACTTCGCGCGGTAAGTTTCGCTTTTGCCTGATTGCTAACCATTTAAAATCAATTTCCGACTTTCATTCATAAATATGCAACGACCTGTAGTATTTGGTCCTGGGGATTTGTTTTATCAATAATTATGTTGAGTGATTGACGACTGCCGGGACTGAAGGCAAGCAAAGTTTTACTGTTGCTATTTTGTTAGTTTCATATTTTGTATCTGGGTTTCAGTTGTTTACGGGCTTTAGTAAGTGCCATCACGTTCGATTCAAAAATGAAAGATGATTTTTGTGAAAGACTACGTAAGTTTTGAACTAGAAATGCCATTAAATAGTGAAAATGGTGACAAAATTTGACCCAAAAAGCGGTTTCAAAAACGTTTCAAACGTTTTGAGAAAGTGTATGCATTAGAATTGGGTCATTTATGTAGTTTGATAGTGGAAAAGTTACCATGTATTCTGTTTATTTATTTTTACACCTTATATACGTTAACAATTTGAGTATAAGACTGAGTATAAGAGCCTTATCAGAGCTCTCTAGGTAATGGTAAAGTAATTGTTATTCGTTCGTAATATTATTGCAACTTGCTCTAGACTGATTATTTATCACATACAGAATATATGTGATAGTATAAATTGGTTTTAGTACACCCGAGGACTAAAAAATTGCAGGTTAGCCGAGACAACCACCTTGCAAGTACACCTACCTTTCTTAGTTCTAATTTTACACGTTGTCCAAAAGCTTTTAGCTTTTAGTACCATACATTAAGTTAGTTTGTGTTGTTTAGAAGCGACCAGTCGCTCCACCACTTACTCCAAAGGGAGACCCTCAAGAAAATTCCCACTAACTGAAGCGGCCAGTGTTTAGTTATTGTTGACATTCTTCTGCTGACGAGCTTACTACTTATGGTCAAGGGTAAGGCTAAAAACATCTAAAATTCTGGAACCGTTAAGTCTAGAGTTCAGTTAAATTTATCAAACTCAAGGTTCAGTTAAGAGCTGCTCGGCTTAAGCTTTGTCAATATCAATATGTTTACCTCATTATTGGTAAAAGAGCTTGTTACAGCCCCAAATGGCCAAAGCCGAGCTGCTCTCAATCTCTTGGCTTGTGCGCTTCTAATTTTAGCACAAGAGAAAGGGACCTACAGTTTAACGCCGAATCCGAACGGCAGTTTGAGAAACTTTTGCATGGATCATTACTACAAACCTGGCGCCAACAGCAGAGAGGGGTGACAGGGTGTAAGATTTATTCAAAGAAAAAAGTTTTCATTAGATGTTCCGAGGCGGGATCGAACCCACGACCTCTTGCACAGCGGTCGCGCACACTAGCCGCTGAGCCACCCGGCTACGTCATTTAAAAGATCCTTTCCAAAGTGGATTGGTTCTTTCAACTCGTATTTAAATATGCGAAGTTGGTATTGCCACTTTACAACTTGATTATTGCTTCTTTTCTCCTCTTAAAGTCATTGTATCCCGAGTTTGAATATGGCTTCGAAAATGCAATATCCAATTAGGAATATTTTTGATAAGTGACCTTTTAACAAACAGTGAGTCAGGGATAGCCTATATCTCTTATCTTATAAATATTTGTCAAGTAGCATATCGTTAGCAGCAACTTCTCTTTGAAACCTCATGCCGGCAGCTTTTTCAACAATTGTACATATTAATTCATATAATTTAAATAAAATTGATAATTGGAACCTTAAGTATCTCTTTGTAGAATTCTGGGTATCAAAATTCGCAGATCCATTCGAATATTATATAAAGGGTGATTTTTTTTAGCTATTTTTTGGCCCTGGTTTAAACAGCTCACCCACGTTTCGTGTTTTGTTTCACTGTCAACATCTTCAGTTTGGTCTTTAATTTAACCATGAATCGTCTTACAAAGGAACAACGCTTGCAAATTATTGAATTTTATTATCAAATGCGTGCTCTTTTAAGAAAGTTCATCGCGCGCTTCTTCTTCTTCTTATGGTCAGTTTAATCGGCTTTTCGGGCTATTGTGACTAAATTTCGCCAATTTACTTATTAACACCACTCACCGCTTACGTAGAGTGCGAACTGAAGAAAATATCGCAGCTGTATCGGCCAGTGTTAATGATGACCATCAATTATCGATTCGTTGCCGTTCGCAGCAATTGGGCCTCTGTTACTCAACAACGTGGAAAATTTTGCGGAAGGATTTAGGTGTGAAGCCTTTCAAAATTCAGCTGGTGCAAGAATTGAAGCCGAACGACCTACCAGAACGTAGAATTTTTGGTGAATGGGCTCTTAAAAAGTTGGCCGAAGATCCACTTTTTTTTACCGAAAAATTGTGTTCAGCGACGAAGCTCAATTTTGGCTCAATGGGTACGTAAATAAGCAGAATTGTCGATTTTGGAGTGAATATCAGCCAGAAGCATTGCAAGAGCTACCAATGCATCCAGAAAAAGTCACAGTTTGGTGCGGTTTATGGGCTGGTGGCATCATTGGACCGTACTTCTTCAAAGATGATGCGAATCGTAACGTAACTGTGAATGGTGAGCGCTACCGTGAGATGATATCCAACTTTTTTTTGCCCAAAATGCAAGAGCTTGACTTGCATGAACAAGCCGGTGCCACATGCCAAACAGCACGCGCAACAATGGACTTATTGAGAGGCGAGTTCGGTGAACATTTTATTTCACGTTCGGGACCGGTCAATTGGCCGCCTAGATCGTGCGATTTGACGCCTTCAGACTATTTTTTGTGGGGCTATGTTAAAGCTCATGTCTATACAGACAAGCCCGCTTCAATTGACGCATTGGAAGACAACATTGAAGCATTTATTCGTGAGATAGCGGCCGAAATGTTGGAAAGAGTATGCCAAAATTGGACTAAGCGGATGGACCATTTAAGGCGCAGTCACGGTCAACATTTGCAAGAAATAATCTTCAAACATTAAATTATATGGACCGTACTATCCATTCAAATAAAGATTTCATGCATTTTTCTGAATTTTATGTGTTTATTTTTTTTAAAACTTTCCTATAGCTCTTTAAAATCACCCTGTATATATATTCTTTATCAGCACGACGAGCTGAGTTGATTTAGCCCTGTCCGTCGGTCTGTCTGTTTCTATGCTATCTCCTCCGTCAGTTTAAAAGCTATCCTCACCAAACTTTGCACGAAGTCTTTTGGTACAAATACGCTGCACATTTGTCGGAACCGGCCGGATCGGATGACTATAGCATATACATAGCTGCCATAGGAACGATAGGTCGAAAAAGTAGTTTTAGTGAAAAAAACATTTTTTGTTTTCAATGGGAACGCCTTCAAACTTTGTGTTTGTTAGTTTACTATGCTTTTTCATGATTCCACCAAATTTGCTCAAAATCGGACATCTATATAATATAGCTGTCATAGAAAAATAGAGTTTGAAAAGTAGTCTTGGCTAAAAAACCATTTTGTTTTCAATGTAAATGTCCTCAAAACTAGCATGTATTTGTTTAGTAAGCACTAACACAATTCTACCAATTTTGGTCAAAATCGGATGACGATAGCATATAGCTCCCATAGGAACGATCGGTCGAAACACTAGTTTTTGTGAGAAAAACTTTTTGGTTTTCAATAGAATCGTCCCTTACGTTGGCATATATTTATTTGATATACTTTTACATAATTCTACAAAGTTTTGTCAAAATCGGATGACGATAGCATATAGCTGCAGTATGAATGATCGGTCGAAAAAGAAGTTCTAGTGTGAAAAACTTTTTTGTTTTAAATTGAATCGCCTTTAAAAATGTACATGTTACTTTGTAATGCTTTTCCATGATTCCACTAAATTTGATCGAAATCGGACATCTATATAGCATAGCTCCCATAGAAAAGTAGTCTTATTTAGAAAAACAAACTGGAAGGGTATACAAAACTTCGGCCGAGCCGAAGTTAACTTTCCCCTATTTTTAGTCCCATAAATAACGGAATATCCGATATATAGGTGTATCTTTGTCATTTCTTTTCCCATAATTCTTTTGTTTCCTGAAAAATCAATGTCATCTTCTTTTGGACTGATAAAAGCCACTTCATCCTTTCCCTCAAAGTTCATTGCTTTTACTGCCTCACTCTTCGCGGCACTCATCACAATAATTCATTTTATCGGCTAAACTTGTAGTGTATATCCTATTTGAATAATACTTTTACAAACTTTATATCGTTTGTTTCGATCAGCAGCAAGTATTAATAAACCACGGTAGTCAAAGAAACCTATTCAACACATGAGACAGACAAGCTCTAGCCGATAAATCAATCTAAACCTTGGTATGGTGACTATTATATGGGTTCCTCACTGAGGACATTCAGCGCCATCTTTCCAACAAAGAAATATCAAACAAATGTGTTAATTAATGTTGCCTAAAATGCTACTAAACTGTTTTATCATTGCCTGTATATTTAAATTTTGTGAAGGTACCAAGAGGTAAACAACATTTTTGTTCCTAATTTTAAGCTATCTCTAGAGTCCTATAAATTTCCACAGCCTTCGTTTAATTTTATTATATTATACATTACGCTACCATAATAAACTAAAACGCTGAGCATGAGTGACATTTAAGTAAGCAACAAAAACAAATATGCATACATATCCGGAAATGTTGGCGCAAACAAGGAAGTCCTTTCTGTCTTGCCGTAATAATGACATTTAGCAACGTTCCCTTTTTTTTTTTGGTTTGCTTTCTTTCAATTTTTGCTGAGTGAAGGAGGTGGGCGGCCACTTAGCTGCCACATGTTGCCCGTTATGTTTGCACCTCTGTGGTGGTGGCGGCGGCATACAAAAGGTGTAAAATGTAAATGCGACCGCACTTAAATTTTTGATGCTAATGTTTGTTGTTGTAGTCGTCCACGTAGACGCTCTGTTTGCTGCGCTGACTTTGGACTATGGGTAGTTTTGTTGTTTTTCTGATAAATAAACAAACTTATGAAACGTCCTGAGAGTCTCAAGATGCGGAAGATGAATTTAGGATGACTTCCATGGCTTTCTCCATCAAACATCATCATCGCACAAACATACAATCATAAAAACATGCAAAGCTTAACCCTAATCCTAAGCTAAAATTCTGAATTTACGTCTGTTTGCCTCAAAAATGTCTGCTTTTACCCCATAGTGCGTCATTCTGCTAATTGCTTGACGCTTTTATGTTGCCTACTTTTAAGCTCGGGCAAGGTAAAGAAATGTTTTGCTTAAAATGTTGAATGGTTTTTGAAGCAAGCCAGACAATCAATTTGGGTTAACCATTTTTTTATGATGCCTGACACGCAAGGCGTAGTTTACCTTTTTTGTTTTTGATAATTTTTATCAAGATGTAAGCAAGTTACATTCCAAATAAATATTCTTTTTAAATTGTGTAATCAAGTGTTTTAGATACAGAAAATATTAAAGTGAATTTAGTGAAATTTAACCACTTACCAAGATAAACCATCGCACAAACCTGACACACTTAACGCTAAACGAGAGACGATAACAGCAGCAACAGCAACAATTTCTATTACAACACACCTGCGTTTGATTGCTTCGTGAATTCAATTTTCTGACTATCTGACTGACAGCCTGCAATGCTGTTGTTTATTTTTTTTGTTATTTTAACAGCATTTTGGTGTTTTGTTGCTGCCATTGAAGCTGTTCTCTTTGTCAATAATAAATAAATCACCAACCAAATTTATTCGCTCTCTTAATATGGCTAGCTTACTTGGAAATGGTCCAGAAGAGAGCTGGCTCTCTCTTTTATTGTATGTGTGTCAAATTCATCGGCTTTTTCGACTTCGTTTTTTGTTTGTTTGTTGTTAAAGAATGTTATAGTAGTTTTTGGTACTCTTTAGCACAGTGGCTGATATTCGATTTGTTGTTGAATGTCCCATGTCCTCAAAAAAGACCACAGAAAGAAGGGTGAGAGATTCATTCTCTACTCTACTGTACTACTTGAACCTATACTGTTGGAACCACATGTCCTTTAATCTAAATTCATTCAATTAAGGAAAGAACATGTAAGAAAGTCGGGGTATAATAAACTCTGCAACTGTCAAAGTTATCATATAATTAAAAACTTTTACATGTGGCGTCGTGTGGATGAAATATGTGGATGCAATATTTACCCTTTCCACTGAAGCTGTGTGATAGTTCTTGATGATTTATTGGATGATCTTGTTATTTTTCCCCTTTTCTGGGAACTAACTGGAACGGAAAAATATGGACGTTAAGTAAAACGCCTCTAATAAGTCAATGCTTTTCATATATTTCAATGAAAATTTTTCTAACTGGTTCCAGATAAATAAAAAACTAATGTACTTTTATGACTGTTTTAATGACCTTTATACTGTTAACTTGCAGTTTTTACTGGCTCGAGGTCTTGTTATGCTATTGGCATAACTAACAGAGGCACACAACACAACAAAGGAGGCTTCAGGTTAATCGGACGCGTTTCATGTTATGTTTAATGTGTCTTGTCCTTAAAGAAATTTTATGTTTTTATACCCTTGCAGAGGGTATTATAAAATTGTCCGGATGTTTGTAACGCATAGAAGGAAGCATCTCCGACCACATAAAGTATATATTCTGATCGCACACGGCTGAGTTGATTTAGCCTTGTCCTCTGTCCGTCTGTTTCTATGCTATCTCCTCCGTCAGTTTTAAAGCTATCCTCACCCAACTTCACAAAGTCTTTTGGTACAAATACGCTCATTTGTCGGAACCGGCCGTCGTGACTATAGATATAGCTGCCATAGAACGATCGGTTGAAAAACAAGCTTAAAGAGAAAAACTTTTTTGTTTTTAATGGAAACGCCTCCAAAGTACGTATTTCTTAGTTACTATCCTTTCCCTGATTTCACTAAGTTTGGTCAATCGTACTATAATACTGCCTAAACGATCGGTCGAAAAACTAGCTAGTGAGCAAAACTTTTTTGTTTTTAGTGGAAACGTCCTTATCTTGGCTACCTTAATCTATACACTTTTCACAATTCTACGATTAGTTAGCTCCCTAGGACGATCGGTCGAAACTAGTTCTATGAAACTTTTTTTTTAATGAAAACGTCCTTATCTTGTACCTTATTTTATTTACTTTGGACACATTTCTACAAAGATTGGTCAAATCGGTGACTTAGCTATAGCTGCTTGATGATCGGTCGAAAATTCAGTTAGAAAACTTTTTGTCAAATACACGCCTCCAAATTTCGCAATTAAATTGTATAGTATAATTTAATGTAAACAAATTCCCAAAAAAGTCTTAGAAAAACTTTTTGCTTTTCAATGTCTTTTATATTGTTAATTTGAACATGAAAATAAGTCAGTTCCGGGCACTAAAAATTGCGGCCAAACCAAATCAAAGCATTTTTATAATGTCTTTGTAGGGCAAAACGGCAGCATTAATGTCTTCAGCAATTTTTGCGCTGCGGCTTTGAAAATGATTGAATAGGGCCATTTTATCCATCAATTCATCAATCCAATCAAGAATTTTTTATAATTTCAATGAAAATTGAATCACCACTTTATTCCTAAACATCTTCCTCCTAATGCATGGCTTCATGTTCTCTCATCTCTATAAGTTCCTCATTTGTGAGTCCTCATTGTGACTCTCTGTCCAAATGCATGAACTGTTTAACATCATTGATCATGTAGTCTACCAATCCTGCACAAAGCAACAATCTGATCCGGAACAGAAGATAAGTCATCAATCTGTGAAGATGAAAGAAACTTTACGCGTTTTCGGTACGGTTCAGTGGTTCATAAGAGCGCAGTATCATATATTATGATTTCTGTCGTAATGTGACTTTTCACACACTTTGGAAATTAAATTTTAATAAAATATGTGAATATCTGTAAAATCCTTAGACAAATGTGCAAAATTTATAAAGTTGGATTTGCAGAATTTGTCTATAAGTATCTAGAGGAATGCACTTTTAAATCAGAGAATGTCAGCTAGAAAAGAAAACGTACCATGCATCTTACACACCCTATTTATCGTATTACATGAGAAAAAAATCAATTATCAACTTTAAAGAACAAAATTCAGCTTGTTGACAGGCCAATTAAGGGATCGTGGCGCAACTGCAGAAGAATATCAGGATTACATGTTGTAAAATTTGTGTCTAGTCTTCGTTAAAAGCTTTTTCTATCGGTCTGTCAGTGAACTCTCTTGTAGAGGTTCGAACGGAATGTCGTATAAAAATTATCTTAGGGGAACGATTAAGACTAACAAAATTTATCAGTATCATTGCATAGAGGAAAGCGATTTACGTCTTAACACTCGTCAGAGAATTAAATCGAACTGAGTCGTTTTTTTTTGTGGTTTTCGGTTCGGTTCGGCATTTCTGAGAGGAAGCCGTTTCGGTTTGCGGTTCGGCTCACCAGCCAATTTGGTTCGGTTAGGTTCAAAACCGGCTTGCATTCCTGTTCTTTTTGAACGATCATAAGAAAAATCTTTTCTTTCAACAAATTTTTAGTTCACGCTCTTCAATGAAAACTTTTAGTAGTTCTTTTAGTCAAAATTAAAAATCTTTTAAATCTCTTATGTAGAGTTATATTTATTCTACACATCTAATTTCCAAGTTGGTTACGTCTGACAAGGACAATGGCGTTTCTCACCTTTCTAAATAGGTCGGCTTTTAACTTGTTCACATTTGTTAATAAAGTAGTGGGACGTATCATCGTGTTAGTGTATCATTAGCACACTTTTATAATCTGGAATCTGGTAGTAATTGAAAATGTCAACAATTTGATTCAGAATTCAAAATATCTCTCTATTAAAGTTAAATAGTTTTTGATAGTAAAAAAAAACTACGAAATTTACAAAATTTTGTACCAAATAGAAAGTCTAATAAAATGACAAATGAGTGTGATGAGAAGTCAAGAAACTTCTTCGCAAGCGAAGCTCAGGAGAACGCTGCAGGTAAGCAGTCAAGCGTATTGGAAATGTCATAACAGGCGCGCAATCGACGCCAGCAATTTGCTCAACACATTGCTGCGAGCTTTTGAGACTTCGTAACAATCGCAAGCGCGGCGCGAGATCAGGTCGAGAACTGCCGAAACGCCGGAGCAGGGGAGCAATCGACGCCAGCAATTTGCTATGGACATAGCTTCTTACAAGACATAGCTTTGCAGAAACGCCACAGCAGGCGAGCAATCGACGACAGCAGTTGTCTCAACACATTGCAGTCGTAACAATCCAGAAACGCCGGAGCAGGCGAGCAATCGACGCCAGCTGTTGAGACTGCGTAACTATCTCAATCGTGGCGCTATAAACAAGCTATAACAAGTGGAGCGACAGGCCAGCTTAAAATCTGTAGAACAGCGAGAGCACGCGAGCAATCGACACCAGCTATTTGCTATAGACAACGCATCCCAGAGAGCTGTAGAGACAGCAGTAGAAGCAGAAGCTCGGAATCAGGCTGTTGCAGAAAGCGCTGCCTATCGGGACAAAACTGTCAAAAAAATCATGAAATTTGCACAAAAATAAAATTTGAGTTCTAATTATCATTCTAATTACCAGATGGTGTAAATCAAACGGTCCGGAAAATCGCGAAATTTGCAAAATTCTCGTATAAGTTTTGATTATGAAGAAGATTTAATAGATGACAACTGTAGATGGCTAAATAGATTGAGTAGATTTAGTGTTTAAAATGGCGAATTTTCCTATGAGTTCAGATAGACTATAATAAAGGTCTCCTGATTGGTAAAGATGGTAAAGATCAAACTTTAAAATGATTTAAGATTATCACATAGTAAAATAAGCTTTGCCTCTCCATTTTGCGTTTTAAACGCGTTCGAGTTTAATGAAATGAGCCATGACGAATGTAAGACTAGTCATTGGTATTTGATAATTGTTGCCTTCAGTACCCCTAATCCCATATGGTCTCCATTTGTGTTGACTTCCCATTTTTCTCTCTTAACATTTCGCTCTCTTCAGTTCTCCTACAAAACCTAAGCACACATGTACACATGTCCTCAAGGATATTGGAGCATTCTTTGTGACTACACTTTTTTGACGCCACCTGTGCAATAACTCCCACATTGGTTCTAGCTTCTGTTTCTGTTGTCGCTATTCTCTGTGTCCTGATAGCGCGTCAGCGTCAAACAGCTCAAGTGCCTCCAGTTGCCCCATTGTCCGGTTTATCTACGCCGTGCACTTCGTTGCCGTCACAGTCACACTTCGCCGTAGCTGCCGACGACAACAACGACGACCAAAAATTCCGCATTGTTGTCTGCGCGCCGCCAGGTTCTGGCTCAGTCATGAAGTAATGCTGCTCGGGTTAGCACGGAGAGAGCTCGCTCATATAGGAGCCGCGAATCCGTAGCAAACGGAAAACGAAAGTTAACCGGCGGCAACGGCGGCAACAGTTTTTTTGTGCGGCGGATAAAGAGAAGCGCCTTCTTGATGCATACACAAAATTGTCAAAATTAGAAGCAGTTCAATTCAATTCAATTTGTGCGTGTTGCGTCGTTAAGTGTTTTCGTTTTCGTTTTTCGATTTCATATTTTGGTGGCTTAAAGCTAATGTTCTATCAACAACAGCAACAACAACAACAGCTGCACCAACAAAAAACGCTGCAAAATGATGGATTGGGGCATAAGACGTAAGTGGGGGGGAGGGGAGAGGACTTTAACCACTTGGTATTTGTTTTCCATGGGTGTTAATGAGAGTGACTGGCCTCTAAAGTGTTTGCAAATCTTTCTGTGTGCGTGTGCCGACTGCAACTGTGTTGCTATTCAATTGCTCGGACAGCACTCGAAACGCTAGAAAGTATGCTACGCTTTGGCATGCTTTTGCAACAAAAGTGGCTCCGTTTAAATATGGCATATTTTTTAATCGAATGTTGTTGAGTGGAATGTACTTGAAATTAGTTCACAGCATATGCTCACTTTGAGAGAAATCTTTTGAATTGATTGGTATTGAAGTGAGTATTTCATGAAATGTATTTTGCTGCAGCTTAGAAGAGTGTTTTAGATATTTAAGTCATTTTTGTGTTCAGTAATGAAAATCGCTAGTTAAACTTTAATATGACGAAGCTGAAGCTTATACCGATTTCATGTATGTTTCCTTTTATGATAGTCGAATCAGCTATAGTTCTTCAATTATGAGCCAACATACGCCCATATCGATGCCCATCGCCTGTTTCGCCTTCTCTGAACAAAAATTGGCACAATTATGGTTTTGGCGAAAGCGCCGGCCTAAAATGCCACTTTTGGCTCATGCAATGGTGTATTTGAAACTAGTCGCCCAAATACGGAAATTTTGCTATGTGTAAAATTCTGGTTCAATGTCAACCATTTGAGCGACTGTTTGGACGTATTCCAGGCGCCAACTACATTTGAAATTTAAAAGCAGATACACATCATGCTTTATCCTTTGATGCATAGTGGTTCTATTAACGCAAAAATTTTGAGCACGGTGACGATACGACATTGGCGTACTCTTACCGTGCTCATTGGCTTCAAGAAAGTCGGTCAGGCCCCGACTGTAATGTACTCTGTACCAACGAAGTTGTATGCTCAGAATGAATTTTGATACTGCAGTAAGAGCTGAAAGCAGCGCTGCTTCAGCGAACGTTCTTTTGCTTATTACTTTCTAACCATCTATGAAATCAGTGCGTTTATACGGACTAACAGACGGACATTGCTATATCGAATCAGCTGTTGATTTTGATCAAGAATATATATATTGAGTAGGGTCGGATATGATTCCTTCTGTCTGTTACATACTTTTGAACAAACTTAATATACTCTGAATACCTTTGGTACAGAGTAAAAAAGGAGTTTTAAGCTCAGACATTATTTGAAAGGCTAATTTATTGCCAAGAAAAACTTTAGGGTCCTAAAGAGTCCTAAAATCAAGTCCAATATTCCTTGGTGGAAGTCATTTTAGATAACCAGGTCTGTTCCCGTCTTCGATCAGATCATGCGGAGTCGGAATTGGTAGCTGTTCCCGTTTACGAAAACCGATCAAGCTATTCGGTTTCAAAACTTTTGCATAAGATTCAGTGGTATGAAAAGTAAATGGAAATTTTCTCGGCAATGGTGATTCTTTTCATCTTTCAAGTATTTTTATTTTAACATGTCAATTATTGTCGAAAGTTTAAAGTACCCATGGATATATCGAGTCTTTAATTTAATTAAAAATCTTTTTTTTTTTAAATTTGTACCTTAGAAATTGCATGTAGACGAAAGAAAACGATCGAGTTGAAACCGAGCTGTTCACAATTTCGAATCAGTGCATGCGCAGTGCTGATCGAAATTTTCAAGGCTGCCTCATAGCTGAATTAAAATTCGATAACTATACGAACATTCATTAGAAAAGACCATCGATTTCAATTTCACTCGAAACGGGAACACAAAAATAAAAACGATACGGAATTGCGATTTTTTTCTTTTTAATTCCACTCGGAAATGGGAGCAGGCCTGAATATGTTCATGAATTTTAGGTAATTTTTGATCCAATACGATCAATACGATCCAATACGAGCAAAAGAATTTTATCAAGCCAAATTCAAAGACTTCCACAAAATTCTAATTTTTTAAAGTTTTGGACAAAAACATCAATAAACTTGCAGGAGCTGTCACAAACACCCTGAGGGATAATAGAATGTATTTGCTTACTATTATAGAAATCGTGTGCACTTACCACCGGCTGCTTTCTTAGGATATGTCAACCGTCGACAACTCCACAGCTCAACTGGGGGTCGTGAATACCCTAACTATGAATTCTATCCCGATCGATCTAGAACTCTGCCAGTCGTTTTTTTTTTTTTTTGAGTGTATGAACAGGTCTTTCGGACCTACAATTCTTTTTGAGTTAAGGTGAGTACTGAGAACGTTCGAATTTTCATTCAAGAAATTTACTAGATATTCCTTTTTCGCGTGAAGGAGGCCCAAAAGAATACGCTTCGACCGCAGAATGCACACCAAACACAGCAGCCGAGCCAGCTCTGGTTACAATTTTCAAAATACTTTTGTGTATTGCTTTGATTCTGAGTTTCAAACAACAAAATTAGGCAAGGAAAAATGTCCTTAAGTTATTTTTTATATGGAATTTGACAGCTAAAGGAAAATTCGAACGTTCTCAGTACTCACCCTTAAATATGAAATCTATATTTTAAATTATTTGAGTTTTTCTAACAATTTGTATTGTTAATGTTGTTTATTCGGGGAATCGACCTTACTCTGAACACGTTTGGAATTAGAGGTGGAAAACTATCGATAGTCGTCACCATCGATGGTCGGCGATAGTTTTTTCCAAACCATCGATAACTATCGATAGTTTTCGATAGTATGTAATTTTATACAAATTGGCCTAAAAATACAAATGTCCAGTTTTAAATTATAAAAGAATACTTATATTCCACAAAAACGATATAGTTAACTTACATGCGATTTGTAATGATAAAAAAATCTTTTTTTTTAAGTACAATATGTTTAGAATATTTTCGTATTTCGTAAAGTTTCAAGCCAATCGGAGTAAAAGTCTATGAGGGATGACATTTTCTTGAAACTTCCGTTGCGATTTTCTCGAAACATGGATGCATATGATTATCTTTGCTTTCAACTAATTTAGTTGAATCAGAAAGAAAAGACATAAAACCAAGTGCGAAGTATAAGCTATTTGAGGCAACGGCAAGATCAATTATGCTATATGCAGCAGAGGTGTGGGGCTATGCCGAATACGATAGTGTGGAAAAGCTAGCGCGTAATTTTATTAAGAAGCTTTTTAAGCTGCCAATCAACACACCAACATATGCGATACACCTTGAGACTGGTCTACCTACCCTCTACCACAATACGCTGGACAGACATTTTAAATACATGAGGAAAATCATGGATCTACCTCAGAACAGGCTTCCTAAGTTAGTCGCTATGCAAATCCTGAGGGACCAATCGCAGTGCTTTGCAGAATGGCAAAAAATTTTCCAGGCTAATAGTATGTTTTGCGATATAGAAGACATAGCTGAATGGAGAAGAACGCACGACACTGTACTGGAAAGAGTTGATGAAGCCCAGCGGAATTCCTTTGAGGTCACTGCTCGGCGGAGCGAAACTCGGATTTTATATAAAGGCCTAATCTTCAACCTGGGACAAAGCAATTATTTTACAGATGACTTTTCAGTGGATGCTATAAAAGTAATTTTTCAAGCGAGATCCGAAATGCTGCCACTAAATTATAGACCCCACATTAGCGACGAGAAGTGCTCGCTTTGCAACATGAGCGCCAGGGAGGACACCTTCCATTTCCTCTCAGAATGCCCAATTCTGGGAGAACTCCGACTTAAATATTTCGGAGAAAGATCCTTCACATGGGAAAAAACTAGAGATCGACTCAACGGAGAAAATTGGATTACACTTGCGGCTTATCTCTCTGCTGCCCTTAAATATAGACTCAAAATTGTAACAGAGGATTTTTAAAAAATATATATAATAGATATAAGAGTGCAAACGGCTATTGCCAAGCAATTATTGAAAATAAATATAATACTAATACTAGTTGAATCACAAGCTATATTAATCTACACAGACACATTTTGGGGTTCTGAAGTCAGATGAATCTCTCATCTCCAAAAACCACCTCCAGGTCGTTGAATACTAAATATTTTTGGATGAAAATTTTTACTAAAAATGATTTAATTTTGCTCTTTCTTATGTTGAAAAGTTCAAGTTACTTCGATTGCAATAGTTTTCAAGCGGCAACAATTTTTTTCCTTAGTGAAAATTGCATTTAAAGTCTAGCTTTTTCCAAAAACTGATAATTCTGAAGCCAAGTTTCTAATATAACCCTGAACAGCTACGAAATCCACCATAAGATTAAAAAGTGGTGTAGGAATACGGAATTCAACTACCCTTTAAGAATATGGCTTCATCGTCATCAATAGAGCTACTTTTCTTCCGAACCAAGAAACAAAGCTTCTTCGCGATTTCTCGAAAACAGCACCACCAGCGGGCAGTTTTACATATTGAATGACTGCCAAATGGTCGAAATCGAAAATTATGTAAGCTAGAGTAATTATGTTTAATGAAAATTTGAGAAATAGGATTATTTTCGACGCCCCCTCCCGTCCCCGCAAATTGGAAAAAAAGAGTCATTTTATAGATAGAAAGTTCGTTCCTTCTACACAAATTTAGTAATCAGCATTTTTTATCGATCCGCCAAAATGATAAAGATCGGATGAAAGATAGTCGAGTTATAGGCAAAACAAACAATTATGGGCCGCACCGGTCGCAAAGGTGATGAGCAGCACAAACTTTCAGAGGTACAGAATTAATTATAATCGGGCTTGACCGAATTTCTTACTTGTTTCCAGTTTAAATTTCTAATCAAGTGTAGAAAACATTTAACAAACCGGCTGTTCTTATTTCCGACATTCGGTTGAACGGAATTGGTAGGAGTTGCAATTTCCAGGAAACGATTAAAGAATTCGGTTGAAATATTTTGTCATTGAGAGTGCCGAATGAAAATAACTGGGATTTTGAAGTTTAAAGCTGAATTTAACAGTCGGATTTTGAAAGCTGTTCCATTTAACAAATCCGTTTCCGCATAATTTGATCAAAATTGAAAACGAAAATTATCTGAGAAATATTTTATAGTTATCCATTTACCATTTTGGCTTAAATTTAGTTTCTTGATAAGTTGTTCTTGTTCTCAACCTGTAAACAACCTAAATTTTAGTTGCTCCTTTTGTTCGTTTCCCCATCAAGAGACTTCATATATGACCTTCAACGTTTTTGCCTGCACTTTACAGGCTTCCAGCAAACAAACTTTATGTCCAAAGTAGAAGCCCGCCTAGTTCCTAGCTAACACCTCCAGCCTGAAGCAGTAGCAAAATTATGCGCGTGCATTTTGCAAACTTTATGAGACAGTCGACAGCTAAGGGGGGAGGAGGGGCAGGTAGAGGCGTGTGACACTTATTTATGAGCAACCACGTTTGGCCCCATCATAAAGTCCAACTCGAAGCCTTTTGAGCTTCATTAGGCATGACCTTTCCTTCTCTCTACATATTTTTTTTTGTCCACTCGACACAATCTACTGGTTTTTCTATTGGTTAAACAAATGTAGCGTTAATTTTCTTTTGCTTGTCTCTGCATTTGAAAACGAAATGCCAGCAAGGGACAGCTTGAGTCAGTTGGTCAGTGTGTGAATAATGGATGAATTTAAGCGTAAGTACACGTCATTTCGGCCTTAAGCGGCCATTAGACCGTACCAAAAAAATGAAATAAAAAGACAAAACCAAAATTAATACAAAACATAAGTGTCATTAGTGTAGACAATATATACACGAACTTACATTTAATTCAGTTAGCTGGGCGTCAGATTTCTGAATATATGTTTTAGCATTTAGCTAATGAATGCGTAATACGTTTATATTTATTTAAGGTTATGAATTCCATCTTATACCAACTTAGTTCATATTGATCTGAAGAATTCGGGAATGGATTTTATTCTAGAATTATAAACGAGCTGTGGAAGCGAAGGTCATAGTGGACCTTATCAAGCCAAAGATTTCGCGGGCTAAGCAACTTAAAGAATATTCATTTTTGTTAATTAAGGCAGGAAGATTGTGCACTGTCAAAAAGTTTTATGAGCAGATTGATTTAGTGATTCTTAATAAGATAAATTTTTCTCTCACGATGCTCCGATTATAATCGTACGATGCCACGATGCCGATTACTACTCGTCATTATAAAAATGATAACGTGTCACAAGAAAAAGTAACTGTAATTGTAAAAATGACTATTTTTACTTACGATTCCGGCATCGTGTAATCACTCGTGCAGGTTTCTAATTTTTAATTCAAAAAAAAAAAAATGCAAAGTATAATTTAATTTGTGTATATAAACTTTTAAATACAAGTTTTCATACTGAATTTCAATATACACTTATGGACAAAATAATAGGTGTGTTTTTTTTCTTCTTAACTTTTTATTTCTAATTCATATCTTCTCTAATCTCAACAAATCAAAGTTTTTTCAAAACTTATATTAATTCGTCTTTAAACCAAAAGTAAAAACAGTTTCACAAACCCTTTAATATACAACTAGATTAAATATTTCCTTAAATCCGCCAATTTTGGCTGGACACAATAATAAGTGTACTAAGATAAATGCTTAAATTAAATCAATATTTCACTATTTTTGGTCTTGTTTTATATTAAACTAAGTATCTGGCAGCTAATAGCCGGTATATTTGTCATTATTTTGCAAGACTTTCTCCATTCGTCTTGGCATGGAGGATATTAAGTTCCAATTGGAATGTTGTATCATGCTCTTTGGAGAATATCCCAAAGTTTATTTTTATTTTGACAAAAAGTCTTTCCGACCTCTCTTTTGAGTTCACCACTGAGATTCTCGATGGGATTGAGGTCCGGGGATTGTCTTGGCCACTCAAGAACATCCACTTTTTGCTCTCGGAACCAATCCTTTACTACTCGAGAGGCGTGCTTTGGGTCGTTAACCTGCTGGAACTTTCATAAAAGTGGCATATTATCCTCTACATATGGTAGCATCACCGTCTCCAATAGATCTTTGTAAACAAATCTGTCCATTACTCCGTCAATACGATGAGTCGGACCAACACCATACCATGAAAAGCAACCCCATACCATTAGGCTACCACCGCAATGTTTGACAGTTTTTTATGTGTACTTGGGATCAAATTCTTTGCCTTTCGGACGACGAACTTTCCTTTTGGCATCAAATAAACTTATTTTGGTTTCGTCACTCCAGAGGATATTACGCCATTTTTTCTCACCCTCCGGTCCGCACCTCTAATGCAAATTTGTTCCTCATCTGTAAATTTGCCGACCGAGGCAAAGGAACCCTGCGAGCAATCCTACCTGGTAGGTTTGCTATTGCCAATCGTCGCCGAACGGTCTGTGATGACACAATATTCCCAATTTCATTAGCAATCGCCCTGGAAGACTTGAACGAGTCGCGTTTAACCTACTGAATCATACGATCGTCGGTCTTAGATGATGATTTTCTAGGTGCTCCCCGAGTTTCACCTATTTTTTCCGGATTTAAGGCATTGGCTACGAAGTTTTCAGACCGTTTCATTAACATGTCAATGGACTTATACGTTTTTCCTTCATCTCGGAGTCGTCCTAATACCTTACCTTCTGCAACCAAATAGTTGTATTTAAAAACTTTTACTACAGTAAAGATCGCATGAACGATAGTCGAGTTATAAGAAAAACAAACAACTATGGGCAGCACCGGTCGCAACGCTTATGGGCAGCACTTCACAGGTACAGAGTATATTATAGTTTGGCTTGATCGACTTTCTTACTTGTTTTTCATTTGTAAAGGAAAGAGCAAGAGCAACAAACAAATTTATCACAAACAAACGGAGCTCGCAAAAAACTCGCAACACTTTCAACGTGTCGGCAAAAAACAGTTTGGTTACGGACACAACGAAAACAGGGAGCGAACGACAGTTTCAGTTCTGTTTTTGCTCAATTCTTTTGCTCTCAGAGCAAAGACCTTTTTTCGTTCCTGTTTCTCTCCTGTCTTTTACTGGCACTTTTGCCGAGAGCAAACTTCCAAACTGTTTTTTGCGTATGTAAGCGTGACTGTGTGTTGCGCTCGTGTGTGTCTTTGTATAACGAGCATCTCACATACAAACAGCCTACCAAACGTACAAAAAAAAAACACAAAACAAAAAACACTTTTCGCAGACACTTATTGTGTTCTGCTCATTTGCAGACAGTTGTTTAGTGAGCGCTCGCTGAAAACAGTTGCTGTTGGAGGTTGTCGGATGACCGACCTGAAAACACTTACCAGAAAACACGTGAGGTGCGAGAAAAAGTGTTCCGCTCAGTGAGAGACAGCTTGTGCTGCGTTTGTTTCTGTTTTTCACTGAGGCTGGTCGCATTGAAAAAAGTGTTAACAGTTTTTTTGCGAGCTATGAAAACAAAAGGCAGACTGAGTCATCGCGACAGACGGTTAGTCCAGTCCTTACAAAGAATCGCAGAGCAAATGAACTCACAGTCCACATCGAAAATCTATGCAAAAAGTTATTTTAGTTTCTACATTGAGAAAAAATCAATCTAAAACCAAGAATATAGTTTCGAAACCGAAACGAAACGGTGTCAAAAGTGCACAAAAGTCGAAAAAATCTCAACCCTAGATTATAATCTAAAATCAAGTCTTAATTCAACAATTGGATAAAGTTCGTTCATATTTCCTCTTCACCACTTCAATCTGGTACTTAAATACTTTTGCACAAACTAAATATATTCTGTGTACCTTTGGTACAGAGTAAAATAACTGGGCTGCCTGAATATCCAATAATCTCAGCTGTTTTTTTACGACTGACAGACCGATTTTATCAATCAGACTAATATTTTCTGTGCTATTAAGGTATCAATTCGTTCAAAACTTTCATAAGTTATTCTCTCATTAAATCAAACTAAACTTTAAGAATCGTGTACAATTCTAATTTGGGTTTTACTGTATATTTCTAGTGACCCTGTAAATCAGACTTAAGTTCCTTCGAAATTTGAGCATCTACTTTAATACTCTCCTTTTCCCCCATCAACAGAATCAATCATCAACAGGCTTCATCATTATTGTCATGAGGCTGTTGTTGTTTTTGTCTTTTCTCAATTGCTTCTCCAATTTGTAGCCTGACACTTGGCACATAACAGGAACAACAACAACAACAGTTGTTGGCAGTTAGTCATCAGGCAACAAGCCAGCTTAGAGGTAGCCCAAAGGCGGTATCCAAAACAAAGATGACTAAACGAAATTGTCACATAGCCCGATTTGGATGTCAATTTGAGAAAACCCAACACACCCGACCAACCAAACCGCATTACATGTTCACAAAGGTTGGTTGTCCAACTGTCTGTCTCAGCATGCAAATGTTGGCTCCATGCCAGCAGCAGCAGTGGCAGATAAATATGTATGCCCATTTCACCATATTCCCCTTTTCTCCTCATTTCTGGCTTAAATTGAATTATTTAGTTTTGTGATTTTGCTTTTCCTTTTCGCTCTGTGAGTTCACTTGGATTTCACTAAAAGGAAATTGGCTATTTATTTATGAGTCGAAGCGGATTACTTGCCAGAACGGAAATTAATGCCTACTTAAATAGTAGTTAGTTCATTTGATGTGTGTGTGTCTGACTGACTGGCTGAGGCAGTTATGAAAGCTTTTTTAGTGGAGCGAGGGGAGGGACCTGTTTAGGGGTTGTTGCATTATCAAAATAATAAACAAAAGTTCACCCTTTGCTCGATCACAAACTTGTAAGTATGCTACAGTTTATCTATACTTTTTTTGCCTCATTGTTGCCTTTGCAATTCCCAAGCGGTTTTCGTTTTGCCTGCTTGAGGTTAACGCAAATTCCCCTACTCGATCTTCCTTGTCTTGGGGAGCAGAAATGTTCAATGAACGTCTAGTGAGAACATTGCTGCTGACACCAATGATTTATATATCCCCGTTCGTTTGATCGTTTTCAAACGTTCGGAATTTTTGGCCAAGGTTCCCTTACTTTATAGGGAGCCGTACGGATGAATGCATTTAATCTGCCCGCTGATACTTGAACATTTATTGTGTGTGTGTGCAGAGAAGAGCAAAATGCATAAATAAGACGTTGACTGTGCGATGCTCGTTAGCCGAAAAGTAGCTTCAAGTGTATCTCTCATGTTTTTATGGGCACTCACTCACACACACGCACGTGTGCACACTCGCATACACACACATGCCATACATACATACATCCTTTTGTGTTGTGCGTTTTGTTTTTTCCACCAAATTCTGTTTAGGGTTGGGGCATATTGATTGTCTCAAAGAGCTCGAATGGTTAGGGACGAAGCTGATGATGTTCTCAATTTATGAGTGGATTTATGTGGTAATCAGTAAAGTAAATGATTGACAAGGCATTTGTGGCTCGCTATTAGGTGGTTTCATATAATTTACAGGTAATTGTTGTCTATAATTTGCTAAAGAGCATAAGTTTGAGTTTTTCGTCTGTGAAATTTTTTGCGTTAAAAATTTAAAGACACAAATGCTTTAGCTTAAAGATTAGTTTTGTTATAGGTTAACCAGCCAAAATGTATTTTTTTTTGTGCTCCCATCCTTAAGAGTAGAAAACAGCAGGAAGCAAATCTACTCAAATAAGTTGGCAAGGCTGTGAAAAATTTTAATGGGCAAGAGCGAATTTGAGAAACCGTTTCTGCAGATTCTTCAGGCTGGTAAATGAACGGCAGCTGAAGCATTCCAGATAAGCGAAGAATTAATCAGAAAAATTTAAGGGGGGAAAACTAAAAATCTGCACAAACTTTAAAATGCCGCCATAACCACAATTCTCAACGGATCTTTATGAGAATTGGACAGTTTATTTATGTCTACATATACAAAAGAATTGCATCAATGGATTTGGTCGAAAAGACCGTTATCAGTCATTCTACGTAGCTTCCGGAAAATGTCTCGTATTTTCGGATCCTGTTGGTCAGTTCTTTGATATTTTTGCCTTCCAGTTCTTTTTGTAACATGCAGCACTCAGACTTCCAAAAAAATCTTCAATTGGACGACACTCCGGCAAGTTTGTTGGGTTCCGTTCCTTTGGTACAAAAAGGATATTGGCAAAAAGGCGATATTGGTTGCACATCCACCGACATTGAGATTTGATAGTTTGTATTTGGTCAGGTGTGTAACTTGGTGTTCTTTGCTTACGTCTGGCAACAATATTACTCTTTTTCAGCACTTTACTGATGTGCTGTTGGCTGCAATTAAATTTTCTGGCTGCATCTCGTTGACTTATGTTGTCTTTGTTGTTAAAAAGTTGGGTTAGCTATCTGACAGCTTGGCCGATCATAATATTTGCTTTCCGACCACTTCCAACCTCACTTTTAGTTATTTTTCGTTGCAAAATACTATAAATGGTGCGTTTGGACTTGCCCACTTGGGTAAAAGGGTTTACTGTAAACACTTTACCTTTGTCAGCGTGCATTTCGTAGAATTTTACAACGCGATCACGAAGACGTTCTTGATCGGACGGCATAATGGCAACTACTTGTCAAAATTTTTGTCAGTGGGGCATGAAAACGTGTTGACAGGAGAACAAAGAAAAAGAAAATGTCATCCCGAAAGCTTTTATGTAAAGCTCAGCTAAGGGCGCTCTCTCTCAAAGTTTGTGCCGATTTTTAGTTGTCACCCGTTAAGACTACTTTTCGGATCTTACTTTTCTATGGGAGCTATACTATATAGATGTCCGATGTCGTCCAAACTTAGTGGAATCATGGAAAAGCATAACAAACTAACAACTACATAATTTGGAGTCGATTCTATTTAAAACAAAAAAGTTTTTCTCACTAGAACTTCTTTTTCGACCGAACATTCGTAGTGCTGCTATATGCAATAGTCATCCGATTTTGACAAAACTTTGTAGAATTGTGTAAAAGTACATAAAATAAATATGTGCCAACGTTAAGGACGTTTTCAGAAAAAAAAGTTTTTCTCACTAAAACTTGTTTTTTGACCGATCATTTTATCCTTCATAGCCTATGCTACAGGGCGGTCCAACTAGTGTTTGGAATTTGAACTATTCATAAATTGACTTTAAAAACGTCAAATGTCATTCGGAGAGCGAATAATATTTAGTAAAAACTTTGACGTTTACGAAATGGGTCGCTATTCGCTTGAAGAAAGTTGAGAAATATTAAGAACATATTTCCAAAGTTGTGAGTCCTCGACTCAAACTGCGAAATTTGAAAAAAAAAAAACATTTAACAAAAAATGTTCCGAAAACTCAATTTGTGGATCAATTTGTGAAGCGAGTTCGTGAAACTGGAATGTTGGTGGATAAAGCAACCCGTGTACGTACTCGTCCTCTGCGCTCGATCGAAAACATTGCTGCGGTTGCTGAAAATGTGCGTGAACAACCATCGACGTCAACACGCCATCGATCTCAACAATTGGACATTTCGCGCACTTCTTTGATGCGAATTTAGCATAAAGACCTTGCCATGAAGCTATACAAAGTTCAATTGTTGCAGCAGCTAAAGCCAAGTGACCATCTGAATGACCTACAGTTCTCAAATTTTGCGGAAGATCGTCTGGCCGAAGATCGGTGGTTTGTTGGGGTTAGGTGGGTTCAAATTTAAAAATGATTTTTTTTGCTTATCTTATTTCAAGGAATATTCTCCAAGTTTTAACGTGATATATTAAGAGATATAGCCCGGATGTTCTACCCATCAGGCGCAGCGGAATGTAAATCTTTAATCGCGTTTTTCTCGCAACTACGTTTTTGAAATCGTAGTCACGTTTCTCGAAATTATGACCGATTCTTTCAATTTTGCACACTTCTTTAAAATAACTATCCGTGTTGAGAAGGATTTTTTATAGTTTCAAGCAGAGGTGCATTTTATTCGAGGGTTTTTGTTCTCAACGCCGCCAATCATTTTCCGCCAGCGCATCTTCTAACATTGGTTTGCTTTTGATGAAGCATCAGCCTTATTTTTATTTTTTCATGAATTTCACATTTCTTATAATTTTAAATGGTAATATGGAAGAAATATTTTGTTGGTTAAATAAAAAAAAATCGTAAAAATGTACCTGTTTTGAGCCTTTGAAACCCACCTAACCCCTTAATAAACAAAATTGTTGCATCTGGGGCACAGAAAATCCGCATATCTTCGTCGAGAAGCGAATGCACCCACTACGTGTCACTGTTTGGTGCGGATTTTGGTCTCGAAAGAGAAGGAGCCACCGTAACCGTGAATGGTGAGCGCTAATGCGCAAAGTTAAGTGATTGGTTCTTCGAGGAAATTGAAGCGGAAGACTTGAAAGATATTTGGTTTCAACAAGACGGCGCTACGTGTCAGACAGCGCACGCCACAATCGATCTTCTGCCCCCTAACTTCCAAAATCGAATAATCAGCAAGCTGTGATCTGACACCGTTAGACTATTATCTTTGGGGAGCGATCAAGGACAAATGTTATGCAAACCTGAATCAATTGATGAGTTGAACAACGAGATTCGAGTTGCTATTGCTGACATAAGTGCCGAAACAATTGAAAATGTTCTCAAAAATTGGGTGGATCGAATAGGCTAATTCCAAGTCAGCTGTGATGGTCATTTGACCGAAATTGTTTTTATACCCTTGCAGAGGGTCTTAAAAAATTGTCCGGATGTTTGTAACGCATTGAAGGAAGCATCTGCGACCACATAAAGTATATATATTCTTGATCAGCACGACGAGCTGAGTTGACTTAGCCCTGTCCGTCTGTCCGTAAGTCCGTCCGTCCGCCTGTCCGTATTTCTGTTTCTATGCTATCTCCTCCGTTAGTTTTAAAGCTATCTTCACCAAACTTTGCACGAAGTCTTTTAGTACTTATACGCTGCACATTTGTCGGAACCGGCCGGATCGGATGACTATAGCATATAGCTGCCATAGGAACGATCGGTCGAAAAATTAGTTCTAGTAAGAAAAACTTTTTTGTTTTAAATGGAATCGCCTCCGAATTTTGTAATTCATAGTTTGTTATGCTTTTCCATGATTAAACTAAGTTTTGTTGAAATCGGACATCTATATACTTACTAGAAAAGTTAGGTCCCAATAGTAGTCTTAGTTAGAAAAACTTTTTTGTTTTCAATGGATGCTGCAAGGGTATTAAACCAGCGATGTCCAAAATTTGAAAAGGCAGCCACGCGTGGTTAGCAAGTTTGGTGATTGTGTGAGTTTGGACTGCATTAAACTTTCCCCTATTTTTAATAATTCACATTTTCCGTTGTTCACTTTTTAGAGCTAGCATTATAAATATATTTTGTACTCAATCTAAGACATTTTGTACTTGAACTAAGACAATATTAACGGTTGCTTTTCGATTTTAGTTTCGTACTTAATTTGGGTTCTTCCTAGAATAAAACATACTAGAAATTTTGGGAAAAAAAACGTTATGCATTCTATCCCGGTCGATTTAGAATTCCGCCTGTCTTTTATCCTAAGTGTAATCAAAGATACAGTTTTTTCAAAAGTATTCTGCTTACAGTTGGTCGTATCCGTGCTTTCCCGTGGTTCTAAAAAAATTCAAGCAGCGATGAAATAGACCAGCGATGGTAACATTGTGGCCCTTTGAGTCTTCGCTGGCTGGGTTGATATTCCGTACAAAACGAAAATAAATGCCTTTTAGTTGTTGCTCTTAAAAACAAAATGAATAAACATTTGATTTGATTTTCTCACAAGAGCTTTCCAGTCGAAATATAGCCTAACAGCTCCAAATCTATTTATGAGAATGGATATGAAAACAAGATCAGAGACAAAACAAAAGTTTTAAGTTCTCTAGAAGTCTGCAATTTTTTCACATACCAGCTCAAGTGCCAAACATCTTAACCGTTGTAAATTTTAAATGAAACCAGCTCTTAATTCTATTTGCAATCAAATCAGTCATAAGATATGTCAATCCCACTTCATAAGATCTGATATTGAACAACAAATGAACCGGTTCAATCTGGTTTGGAACCACATTTGAACTGGTTCAATCTGTTTCGGAACCAGTTTGAAACGAGTAAACTGTCTAGCTTTATATTTCCAACCTACACAGCAATTTTAAAGCTAAACCAATTTTTGAATCGGTTACCCCTTTTTCGGTCCGTTTTTCATCCTTACAAATATCTAACTCCATATTACCAACACAAAAAGGAAATTTTAGTTTAAGAAATTTCTGATATAAAGCTGTGAACCACTTTGCAACACGTAACCAGTGGTTCTGTACATGTTTTACGTATCCGAATCGAAAATTGTAGTTCGATATGTTCATTACTCGTTCCGATTTGAACTGTTTGTTTCGTTTTTCCTGTTATTTCCAGTTAAAAAGCAACTTTTGATTCGTTTCATGATCCATAAAGCTTTCTCTCTCTAGCTTTGGAAAAAGCTCTTATAATCCTACACATCAAATCTAACCTTGGCCTCTTCGTCATGAGCGCATTCAGTGCGTTGTCCTGGCCTGGCCCTGCTCTTGGGGATATTTGAATGTGTGTTGGAGTGTGTTTGCTGTTGTAACTGTGTGTCATGCAAAGAGCCAAAAGCAAACGCACTTAAGCAGACACCAACACAAGCAGCACCCAGGCACCCCTTGAAAACATTGTAAACTAAATGTGGCGCACACCCACAGTCATAAGTTACTCAGAATATCTGTGTGTGTGTGTGTGTGTGCGTTGCCCTTATTCATTCATTCATTCTTTCATTCATTGCCATAGTCGGTCGTTTATTCATTCACGCATTCAACGTAAAGCCAGCGAACGCCTTTGGCCGCATTGCTCATACGCTCCGTGTGCTCAGTTATCCTTGCGCTGTGTCAACGCATTGTTGTGGGCGCCCTGGCGCCGGGCAGCTGAAGCTCCATAGTGTCTGTCCACCATACGGTTAATACGGTTAGTCAGTGAATTATCAAATGAGCTTTGCGTTCTGCGGTTGCCCAAAGTGTTGAAAAGTTTAATTATTTTTGCCCCCCCTTTTTTAATTTAACTGATTTCAATTTATATTTCATTGTTGTGGCAGCCTTTGCGTTTAAATTGAATTTTTCCACTTGCTTTCGACCTTTTCCGTCGTCTCACTGTCATGGCTCATAACGTCCGGTCATTAATTTAGAAAGTCGTATAAAAAAAATATAAAAAAAGTCGCCCAGCCAAAACAAACAGACAAAAATCAATATATTTTAGCAGTTGCAATACCCAAAAAAAAAAGTATTACCCATACAAAGGTAGAAAGAGAAGAGCTAAACGCTTTTTGCTATTGTTGCTAATCAATTGTGAAAGAAGACCAAAAGAAAAGGACAGCAGGGCAATGGCGTCTACGGTCAATGCTGAGCATGACAGACGACAAATCGCAACGCATAAACCTTACAAAAAATCGAAACAAGAAAGTTTCAAAAACATTAAGCTAAGCACAGTTAAATTCTCTTTTATTAATTAAAATTGTTAAGTTAAGGATTACCAGAAATAACTTGGGTTCAAATCTGATACAGTGGGAGCCGCAACGTGTTGCTCCTCTTATAAACTGAACTTGTGCTAAAAATTTTTGTATAAATTTTTTCTGATTTCAATCTTTTGCTTTCAAAATCAAAACCCGGTTTTGAACCTGTGACCTTAATGGTGAGAGCCCACTTGACTATACAATATATATCTTTTACGGTGGCTTAAGTTGGAGATACCGATAGAAAACAATAGAAATGGATAGAATTTTAGAATCTATCATGAAGTCATATATGTATTTTCATTTAAGTGGAATAACCCCTTTTAAAATTTAGGTCGTTTTATTTAGCCCTTGTTGGACTAGTTGGAATAATGCATTGATTTCAATTGAATTGGTTTTTCCATAGGTGTAAGGGAGACAAATATATGGTTGACTTTATTTCGTTGACTTATCGCTAAATATACTGTCTTGAACAAAAAGAAAAAAATCAGGGAATTCCAGCTAATTCCAGCTAATTCCAGCTGGTAAGCCGAAGCAGCGTCCTTTCGAAAACGCAAAACCGAAACTAAAACCGTTTTGGTTCCTTTCAATTCGCATAAGGCGCTTTTCTTTAGAAGATAACTCTTGTAAATTTTTAATTTCGATTCCCTGAGATAAGTTTTATGCGACTCTCGTTTAAATTAAGTTTGGATGATGGAATCTCTTTAAGGGAGACCACACAGAAACCAATGTATTGACAACCATTTTAAAACTTGTATTCCCGTACTTCTCCTGCATTTGCTCTTCGACCTCTTAATATACCCGACATAAGACGGCTTGTTGACTTGTATGAGTATCCCATTTCCACTATCGTGCGTACGATATACTCATTATTCCAACTTAATTTTTAACCTTGATCCAAGTTTAGCCAGAATATTTCCCGGTACGCAATCTTTTCGTCTCGAGAGTGCGCTTAAAACTACACAGAAAACAAAAAGCAGATCCCTCAAGATTCATCAAAACCGGGTGTAAATTAATATTCTTCTTTTTGATATTATTATAAATATATTTTCATCTCCGTTGGATGGAAATCTAAGATCAATTTAAAATTTAATGATGGATACTTTAATATCCAAAAAAGAATATTTATTTATACCCAGTCCAAATGGATGCCAAATCATTTAACTTTTTTCCTGTGTACTTTTACGGTGGCAGTCAAAACATTGGAAAAGAAGTGCATATCCGAATTTATACATTTGAGACAATTATATAAGAAATTTGTATTGTAATTTAAATTACCGAACTAAAACCGCGCTTCTGCGAGCTCCAAAAACCGTGTTCGAATCCAACCGGCTCGCCAGTTTAAAAACTGTGTTAAGGGGGTTGACCCGTGTGACGACCGTTTTTTCCCTGTTTTTTTTGGGAATTCTTTGTGAAGCACGATTAAACCTTAGAAAATTGAATTTTTACCATATATTAAGTAACTATTTAAGTACATTTAAAAATTTTTTAAAGTTAAAAATACTGAAAACTTTTTGAGGTTTTCAACTGTTCATTATGAATTGTTGCTTCTGTCATTGCTTCTGAGAAAAATCAGAAGTCGCTGTCGAAGCAAGAACAAAAACAGAATTCTGACAAAAAGCAAAGAGCGCCATTAGTCGTCGGTTAACGCTTTTTTGTCATTTTGCTTTTCGCTGCTTGCGCTCATCAGAGCATGTCGGAGCTGTTACTTTAGATCAGCAGCGCCAGTCGGAGCAGCAGCAATTGTCCTGCACCGATCTTCACGAATATTTCACAGTATGTTCATTTCGATCAAGAAAGTGTCATAGGCTATGTCTCATATCTGTAAAAGGTTCGATCCTTCTATCTATAAAACTGACGGAGATATGACGTTTTTTTCTGAATTGCGGGGGCGGCTGGGGGCGTGGCAAAAATTGACAATAAACTTGATCTGCCTGCAAGTATACCAATTTTTTTTCCCATACACAAACCTCTATCTCTATCTCTTACCATCTCTGAGATCTGTTTGTTCATACGAACAGACAGACAGACGGACGGACATGGCTAGATCGACTCGGCTGTTGATGCTGATTAAGAATACATATACTTTATACACTCAAAAAAATGGCGTTCTGAAATGCAGCCCCATTTTCTTACTTTTATACCCAATCCGTTCTAGACAAGACCACGTTCTTAAAAGTATACCTACCAAAGGTTCTAAATCGACGAACAAATTAAGAAAACTAGTTCTCAATTTGGGTATTAAAAAATTACCGACGAGTCCGACATGATGATGATCGCTAACAACAAAATATATTTAAAGATTGGGATCAACTATATTATATTATTACCAAAAACATGGCTAAGGATAAAGTTTGAGTATCTAAATAAAAATATTAATCAGTTAAACTAAACAGAAAACAAAATCTCGTTCTAAAATCATGAACATTTGGTCATGGTTTGGTTCTTGTTCTTCGTTTATAAAAGATACAGTTAAATGAAATGGAATAATGGATTTTTGGACCACGCTGCATTTTAAAAAATTTAGACAACTAGCTGAATACCCAGCGTTGCCCGGGTTCTTATTCAATCTAGTGCAGGCTGAAAGTCAGTATAAACATTTTGGACCGTTCGATCTTTTCCTCTTTCCTGAACTACGAGGGCCGTGCCAGAAATAGCCGACCTAACTACTAAAACACAAAAATTTATAATTTTTTATACCCTTGCAGAGGGTATTAAAAAATTGTGCGGATGTTTGAAGGAAGCATATCCGACCACATAAAGTATATATATTCTTGATCAGCATGACGAGCTGAGTTCATTTAGCCTTGTCTGTCCGTCTGTCTGTTTCTATGCTATCTCCTCCGTCAGTTTTAAAGCTATCCTCATTAAACTTTGCACGAAGTCTTTAAGTACAAATACGCTGCACATTTGTCGGAACTGGCCGTATAGGATGACTATAGCATATAGCTAGCATATGGCTAAAACTAGTCTTAGTGAGAAAAACTTTTTTGTTTTTAATGGACACGCCTCCAAAGTACGTATTTCCTAGTTTACTATCCTTTCCCATGATTTCACTAAGTTTGGTCGAAATCGGATGACTATAGCATATAGCTGCCATAGGAACGATCGGTCGAAAAACTAGTTCTAGTGAGAAAAACTTTTTTGTTTTTAATGAAAACGTTCTTATCATTGGCATACACTTATTTTATATACTTTTACACAATTCTACAAAGTTTGGTCGAAATCGGATGACTATAGCATATAGCTGCAGTATGAATGATCGGACGAAAAAGAAGTTCTAGTGAAAAAAACCTTTTTTGTTTTAAATGGGATCGCCTCCAAATTTCGTCATTAACAGTGTATTTTGCTTTTACATGATTTCACCAAGTTTGGTTGAAATCAGACATCTATATAGGATCTACCATAGAATAGTAAGGTCCAAAAAGTAGTCTTAGTTAAAAAAACTTTTTTGTTTTCAATGAAAGCTGCAAGGGTATACAAAACTTCGGCCGAGCCGAAGTTAACTATCCCCTATTTTTTTTATTTTTCAACGTAGGATACCTTTAGGTCGATACAATTTTCCCAGCGATGTTCAATAGCTTCGATACCTTTTTTATAATAAGAACTGTGAAGCTCTTCAAAATAGGCATTAACCTCGGACTCCACCTCTTCATTGTTGCCAAATCTTTTTCCGCCGAGCCATTTTTTAAAGTTTGGAAATAACAAATAATCAGAGGGAGCTAAGTCTGGCGAATAAGGGGCGTGAGGTAGCAATTCAAATTTTAAATGCGGTCGTTTTTCCTGGAATTCATCACGTAAACGCTGCAATAAGTTCGCGTAAAATTCCCCGTTGATAGTTTTTCCATGTTTGAGATAGTCAATATAAATGATCCCGCGCGCATCCCAAAAAACCGACGCCATGACCTTGCCAGCAGATGGTGCCGATTCTCCTCGTTCAGTCCATTGTTTTGACTGTTCTTTCGTCTCAATTTAAAACTGGTATTCATGCTCCATTGTCCAAAGTGCAATTCCCGTAACTCTCCTAGAATCGGACATCGTGAGCTATATCTTCGCGTTCCCTAGAATTGCAAAGGGCAAAGCTTTCTCTCGTGACGTGTGGTGTATAGCAGAGCCAGATCGATTCTGTTCTTGCTCGAAATATGAGCGATATGGCTGGCGTATGGTTCAAACTCGTCGTTGAAGTAATTATTAGAGCCAAGGTTGTATTTAAAACGTGCTTCGCTTTCTAATTGGCTTCTCTCACAACTGTCTAGTTTCCGCAATAAGTTTAACTCCCGGGAACTGCTATCATTTGCAAACATGCTTGTGTTATATTCTCTCGCCATTCTGTCCCATTTTTGAAAGAACTGTGATTTGCTCTCCAAAAGATGCTGAACAATGATTCTTGGTATTCTCGACGGTTCCATCCGCATAGTTTTATTGACATAATTGAAATGCAGCTGTAGTGTATATTGAAATAGGGTTGCAAGTCCCGTTTCAATATGTATGTCACAGTTTGGTACATTCATTGGTATGTAGGGCAAGGGTATATTATCTTCGGTCGAACTGAAGCTAGCGAAGGTTGCAAGCATTATTACTTTCAGATCTCTCTACCTGATTATGGCGACAACACCTTCCTTCATTATAAAATCGAACTTTGTTGAAAAATATATCAAAACTTTTACAAAAAATAAAAAATAAATAGCAACTTTTCAAAGTTTTTAACGATTATTTACCACAGTCTTGCCAAACTGCTAACAGAAAGAGTATTTATACCGTGAATTTGATGCGAAGACAACCACAAAATCCAATCATATTTCACTTGTTCGCGCTATCAGCTTGTTTGGCATCTCTGTGCCATCTTTCTGGCCCAGTACCTACCCCTGTGTTTAGTATCTGTGCTTTTATTTCCCTACCCACATAATGATAAGGCAATCTTTTTTTTCCTTTTGGCATTTTTCTTTCTTTTCTTCGGTTCTTGGGCCTTACTTCATCTTCTTTGCTTGAGTGTGGCAATTATATTTTTATTGTTTCTGTTGCCAAATTGTCTATCAAAAATGTTGATAGCCGCCTGGGGCAGGCACTTGGAAGGACAAAAAGTGTGTGGTCTCTGGTCAGAAAGAGGGACATAAAATGATTTGATTTTGTGCAACGATTTAGATTTTAAATGTCAAGCTAAAGTACAAGAAATGGGGAAATAATAACTAACAGAATTGAACGAAATTGATGTGGGTTTAAACTTAACTTGACTCATTAAACTTTTAATGTTTTAATTTGCCTACCTTTTGTGAAATGAAAAGGGAAAGAAATGCAATGCAGGTTGGTTTACTTGGGTTTTGTTGGTTTTGCTTTGAAACTCAAACGAAAAATTTGGTTAATTAAGTCAGGGCAACAGCTGCTGCTGCGGCCAAAATCAATCTCACTCAATTAGACCAAAAAAACACAGGGAAATGCTATAGGAATCTCAGAAAATTTGAGAGTTGGAGGTTGTATAAAGTTTGTTTTCTTTTTTTTTTTGCAATACTTTTAATTAAATGTTTGAACCGCAGCGTCTTGTGGCACATGAATACAATGTGAGTTTTGGGTTGGTTGTAATTAAAATACTGAAACGCGGTATTTTGTTGCTCATAAGAAAGTTTGAAAGTTTGTTTACAAACTTGGCTGTAAGGAAAGTAGGCAAGTAGACTTGTACATTCACGAATTCGGAAAATACGTAGATAGAGTTCCTTCTGTTCACTTCTGTTTCAACGGCAAAATCCTTTGTCCAAGCTTAAATTTGTTCTTTAATTTTGCACTCTTTGTCAGATAAGAAAATCATAGTGTTGAAGCTCATTTATGCCTAGTAATTGTTTTCCCCTCACACTATTTCCACGCCCCCTCTCAAATGGCTTGGGCCATTAGAGCTAAAGCAGGACTAATAAAAATTAATGTAGCCAACGCTTGGTGGCCGTTGTCATGGGCACACACACACACACGCACACACAATGACTGGACAGCACAGGACACCAGAGCTCTGGCCACAAGTCCGTGTTATACCTGACGAACCCCTATCCTCTTGCCCACCGTTTATACACTTAACTCGTTATGCAATTTTCTCGCTTTGCTGTCCGGTTGCAATGTTTTTTGTTTTTAAATTTATTCCGTGAAATTTGTCTGTTGCCAATTTATGCACATTTATGCACGTGCCCACTCATATATATATAAAATCCCGGCACGTCGTTGAACCAAATCAATTTCATGGCTCGTCTGTTTTGGTTTCTGCTGTGCCTTTGCCATTTGTTTGTCTTCCTGTGTCAACATGTGTTACCTTCGCCAGCCTGGAACAATTAAAAAGCATTTCTTCCCATTTTTGTTTTCCCTTCTGTACTGCACTTTGTCAATGTCGTCCCAGTATTTCCAACTTCTCCCTGTTGCCTTTTCCAAATGTCAACTGTCAAGGACGAAAATGAAAACCATACGTTGCTTAAATTTGAATTTAATGTACTTCTGGAAATAAAGAAATAACTCCCGTCTGCAGCACCTGCTGCCCCCTGTCGCCCATGCATGCGTAATGAACTCATGTCTAGCTGTCCATTTGTTGATTGATTTACAATTGTAAGTTGGACATGGATGGTTTAGCCATAAATTAGAGAAGCTAGTGGAGCTGTCAATAAAGCCAAAGGAGACGGCTTATTGACTTGGGGGTACATTATTGAGGTTTACAAAATTAGAATTACAAATATATCAATATTGTGAGGTTTATAAGAATGTTGACGGGGTTAGGTATCAAACATTAATATTCATTGCGAATTCATTTGCTTTTGTTCTGGGTTTTTACTTTCTCACATTTGAATTGTCCTTTAATTACTTTTAGGTTACGTTTTTCTTTCTTCTTTTTTCATTAGAAAAGTTTTACAAATCATGGGAAGAAGAATAGCAAAGCAAATAAAGAAAGAAGAATGTTAGATGGAAGGGAGACAGAAACGGATCAGGATGAAACCAGAAAGAAAATGAGAAGATGAAGCATAAAAGAAAGATTCAATAGAAAACAGAATAAATAGGAAAAAAATATGGAAAGCAGAGCTCGTAAATAACAATTGATCGTTTTTCCCTTTGCGGTCTGCTCAATAACAAAACCGATAAAACCCAGCCCGCTTGCTCTCGCTCTGAGCAGAACACTTCGTTTCTCTTTGTTTTTGTTTTCAGTTGACTGTTTTCAGCTGACCTGTTCTCGTTTTGCTCATTCAATAACAATTTATAGAGAGCGGTCCGACTGAGCGCTCTGACATTAAGAGTCAGCAGATGAGCGAAAAAAAAAACTGATCGCCTCAAAGGGTCTTTTTTTTTCTGTATTTTTATTTTTTGTGTGTGGCTTGTGCGAGTTACAAGCCCAAACAGACCCTCTAGTATGGCTGGGGTCAGTCACAGTATTTGCGTCAACCCAGCGTTGCTCTTTGTACGGTGATGCGTCGTGACGACAACGATTGTCGCTTTTCTGCATGGCATTTCGTCTATCGAGCGTCGCTCATGTCGGTTCCCGCATGGCATTTCGTCTGTCGAGCGTCGCTCATGTCGGTTCCTGCATGGCATTGCGTCGACCTAGCGTGACATCGCCTTGCAAAATAAGTCAGTCGAACTCATTGTAAGGTGTATAAGGGTGGGTCGACGACAGTCACAAAATCGTCGACGGAACGTTGATACAGCGTTGGTCGGCAGTACTAGAGGGGACACCCCACTCTCACATACACACTCACAAACGCAAGTGACTTTTATAATTTTTGCTCCCGTCGATTCGTTCAGCAAATGAACAGAGCAAAAGCGAATCAAGACCATTGGTTGTTCGTTGAGCAAAGAGCGAAATGTTCAAGAGCCGATGAGAACGGCTCATCTCTGACTCTTTGCTTAAGGGGCCGTAAGTAACTGTTATTTTTGGACAACGAAAAATGGTCAATTGTTATTTGCTAGCTCTGATGGAAAGAATTTGGAAGGGAAGTAGGAAGAAAGACAAAGAAATAAAGAAATTTACTCAGAAGGAAGGAATGAAGAAGAAAGGTCTGAACTAAAAGACGATTGATTGGAACAGCGATAGAAAATATAAGGAAAGAATGGTAGAAAGAAAAAACTAGTTAAGTTGGAAGATAGACAGAGAAATTTACTCAGAAGGAAGGAATTAAGAAGAAAAACCTAAATTAAGAAAGGAATAACGAAGTTAGAATGGAAGAGCGGAAGAAAATGAAAGTAAAGACTGGGAAAGTAACGAAGAACAAAACAAAACCTAAGGGAAAACGAAGAAAATTATAAAACAAGCAGGGCTGCAAACTGGTCTTGAACCGTACCGGTTCGAACCCGGAATTCCGACTTTTATTCTGCTGTGAACCTAACCTCGAGCCGAACCTCTTCAAAAATAAAAGCTGAACCTGAATCTGTTCCGAACCTAAAAGTTGGTTCGGTTCAACAAAAATAACAGACATAAAAAATTTGACCTACGGTCTAGTGACTTCTTCTGTTGTCTGATCGACAGAAAATGTTAACAACTTGTGGAATCTCCACCCATAATAGCCTCTGTTTTTAAGATCCTTAACTTTAAAGCTCATTAAATGATTCCGAAACAAGAGCTTAACATTACATTGGTAGTATTTTTTATATGTAGACTACGAAATTGTATTTTACTTCACAGTAAATTATATTTTGGATATTATATTCTATGTTCTACAATTCTCTTCCGACCCAATATCCACGATTGGGTAGATTTTAGGGTGAAATCGATTTGTAGAATAAATGGGATTAAATTGATTACAAAATGAATTTGCTTTTTTATTAATATTTTTTCCAATTTATCTGGCGACCTTTCTAATGTTTAATTAGTATTGAGTTCGCTGGCTCGAGGTCAAGAGGTTGCGTTTGTTCACAACTATAAACAACTTATGCATTGAAAAACCAAAAAGAGCGTGGACAAACCTTTACAGCTGTTTCATGGATATCCAATCCAATCATCAGAAGGCGTTTCGCTAACTTTAAACAGTTTCGGAACTTTAAACAGTTGGGAACTACAAAGCGTAATGAAAGCAAAATTGGGCTCACATACAGAAAGCCATTCTTAATGGCTGTCGTTGCATAGCTTCGTGCTTAAGTTTCTAAGTGAGAAAGCTTGAAGCTTTCTAGCGAGCTTAGAACTTCCCGTTAAATTTGAATGTCAAACATTCAAATAGCATGTGTTGTTACATGAAACTTTTGTTAGTTTCGCTTACAAAACAAGAGAGCGTGCCTTCTCTCATATAAGTTTTTTCCAATTTATCTGGCGACCTTTCCCAACTGTTCCCCAACAGTTCCGAACTGTTAAAAGTTCTGATTGCACAAATATTCGAAAAAGAAAGAAGAAAATAGAGGAAGAAAAAACCACGAATAAGAAGGACCTACAAAGCAGAAGTTAGAAGTTACAAGAAGAAGGGAGGAGAAAGGAGAAGAAGTAATATGATGAAAAAAGAAGAAGAAAGAAGAAGAAAGAAGAAGAAAGAAGAAGAAAGAAGAAGAAAGAAGAAGAAAGAAGAAGAAAGAAGAAGAAAGAAGAAAAAAGAAGAAAAAGAAGAAAAAGAAGAAAAAAGAAGAAAAAAAAAAAAAAGAAGAAGAAAAAGACGAAGAATGAAGAAAGAAAAAAGAAGAAGAAAGAGGAAGTAATAAAATGAAAGAAGAAGAAATAAGAAGAAGAGAAGATGAAAGAAAAAATAAGAAGAAAAACAGATGAATCGAAGGAAAGATCTCTAGCACTTTGGGTCGAAGAACGAAAAGCAATTAATAGAAAAGAGTAAAAAAAATGAAAGGCAATTTAAGATAAGAAAGAAGCAGAATAAAAAAGGAGAAGAAATAAGGAAAAGGAGTAAGAATAAGACGAAGATAAAAAAACTACGAGAAAGAAGCAAGCAAAAAGCAGAAGTTGGAAGAAGATAGAAAAGAAGTAAAGAAGAAAGAAAGAAAGAAAAAGAAAGAAAGAAAGAAAGAAGGAGAAAAACGACAAAAAGAAGGAGATATAAATACCAATAGAAGATGGAAGAAAGGACAAAATAGAAGAAGAAAAATGAGGAAAAAAAAGGAGACAGATGAGGAAAAAAAAGAAGTAACATGAGGAAAAGTATAAAAATGAGAAAAAAGAAAGATAGAAGAAGAAACACTAAAAGTACTGGGCTCAAAGAACAAAGAACAATTAATAGAAACGAACACAAAAAAAATGAAAAAAATTAAAATAAGAAAAAGGGTGTATCCTGTAGTAAAGTAACGAGAAGTAAAGTAAAATTTTCATACAAAAACAGTGAAGTAAATTTACTTCTGCTTTTCTTCCAACATTTTTGCATAAACGTTTAAAGCTGAGTTCACACAGGCAAATAATTTGGACAAATTTCGGTACAAATTTGGCTAAATAAGCCCAAATAGTGAACTTTTTGGCCATATTTGCTTTAGCCCAAATAGTGCACTTTTTGGCCATATTTGTTTTAGTTTTAAGTCATACAAAATTTGGGCATTTATTTACCTGTGTGAACTCAGATATACGTTACTTTCAATACTTTTTCTAGAGAAAAAGGATAAAAAATTGAAAAAAAGTAAAATGCGCAGTAAGAAAGAAGGATCTACAGAGGTCGACAAGAATGCGATCATAATAAGGGAAAAATTTAATAATTAATATATAAGGAATTAAAAAGAAAATAAAATAGTAAGAGGAAATCTAAAGCTAAGGTCCCACTGTCAAAAAATTTGCCCAAATTTTGCTGATTTAGCTGGACTTAGGTGCCACAGGCAAGTAATTTGTTCGGATATTTACCAAAAAATTCCTTTTAATTTCGGTGTTTTGCTTTGCTGACTACGACCATCTTCTCTTAGGAATTGAAATGCTAATGTTTTATACACTGATTAAGATAAAATGAGCCCAAGCCAAAGTAAAACTAACCAAAGCAAGTTCGAAAACGATCAGAGAATCATACAAATCACTGTCAGTTTGTGGTCGAAAAATATTGAGTTTCGTTTTAGATTGCCTTGCTCTTGCGAAAAGTATGCTAGCAATTGCCCATCACAGATTTACTTCAAAAAATTTTGTTGATTTTTTAATCCAGTTCTCAGCCAAACATCACAATTTTGCCATTCTTATAAACTTTTTATAGTTCTTTTTTGTTTTCTCTCTGTTTCTAAGCCTTCTTTATGTTTAAGTTTCCCTGTTTTGCCCATTGAGTGAATTTCGGTGCGCGCCAGTTGTTAAAGTTCTCTACAGAAAAAGTTTTTCTATAGCAAACAAACAAACTGAACAAACTTACATACTTGCTGTACACATACGTAGAAATTGTGTGTATATAAATAAATAACAAAACAAATTTCCCAACAAATGTGGTTCTTTTCGTTTCGCAAAAAAGGTATACAATAGAAATAACTAAGCCTTTAAGTTGCCAGAGATTTCCCAAAGGCATGTTAAAGCTTCTCTACCTACCATCCACACCCGTGTCATGCCTTTTTAAGCCTGAGCATTGCCCAGAAACATTATACATATTTGGCACATCCCAAAAAAAGCGTCAAGTCTAGTGCATGCTGCAATTTCCCTAAAGATGAGATTGGCTTGATGTCGACTTTGGTGAAGAGAGGGGGGCGTGTGACTGTGGGCAACTGCCATCATATTTTGCATGCTTCGTTTAACATTCTGTACAATGCACAATCACACAAGGGGGAACAAAAAACAAAGCAAAACAAAAACAAAACTAACAGCCAGCATCCACTTGGTGTATGTGAAATCTTTCTAGTATAGAGATATATACATATGCATGTATTGGGCGTGTCGACTGCAAACTGCAAAATATGTACATCTAAGCTGAAACTAGCTACCAAAGTTGCCGAACAGTGAACAGGGACTGGGACTGGGATGACGACGCCCTCCTTCCGTCCTTCACTCCAACGGGCTGCAAATGTGTTGTTGCTTTCTCACAGAAAATGTACTTCGAATATCTAGTCTGAAATTGATGATGCAGCCAGAATTTGATTTCGCTTTTTGGATATATCTATCTTTTTTTTTTGCCAAGCGATGCGATGAATTTGATATGCCAGATTGGATCAGTGCTGGCAGTTGTGGCCTACAGTAGAGGCTCAGAATTATGGGAATGCTTAATAAGCCCATAAGAAACCGAGCAATAACAGAGAGGATGAAGTTAACCGAGTAATAAAGCTTTTATAGCAAAGCATTTTATAAATACAATTTTCTTTAAAAACTTGTACACAATCGTTCTCCTTCACTAGCTATGAAGTAAGTATCCATGAAACAGCTTCTTCTGAATGTTTAAAGGATATTCAAATTAGAAGTTTAAATGAAATATCATAAAACAATTAATTCAATCAGCTATCCATAAAATTGTCCCCAAATACATTCGGAAACTTCTTAAAATTATCTAAAATCTTCAGACTAGGAGTACTAGACTGAATTTTACGATTCTACTACCGAAACGGTGGCCGGGTGGCTCAGCGGCTAGTGTAAGCGACCGCTGTGCAAGAGGTCGTGGGTTCGATCCCGCCTCGGAACATCTAGTGAAAAGTTTTTTCTTTGAATAAACTTTACACCCGGTCACCCCTCTCTGCTGTTGGCGCCAGCTTGGTGGATTCGGCGTTAAACTGTAGGTCCCTTTCTCTTGCGCGAAAATTAGAAGCGCACAAGCCAAGAGATTTAGAGAAGCTCGGCTTTGGCCCTTTGGGGCTGTGTCATCTTGACAAGCCATTTTACTTACTTTTACTACCGAAAGTTTTTCTATCTTTTTAGGTAATGTGTGTTCTAGTTAGTAATCAACTGTTTTGCTTATGACTTAATTACACGGCTTGTCATCTGCGTGTTATGGAGTCCTGGTCACGCCTAACAGAAATCTGTGACCATTCCTCTTCAATAACCAGCGAAAGTTGTGCTCTAGTTTGACGTCAATGGGATTTAAATCAGGCCACTGACATAACCAGGGCATTACGTCTATACTTTCCTATCTAAACCTATTTTTAGCGAGTTTGTTGGTGTGTTTTGGGTCGATTTCCTGTTGGAATACCCATTCCACTCTAAAAGTTTGCCCTTGCCTTGACCAATATTCTCAGCCACCAGTGTACTGTCAATCATCCATCCATCCATCCAGCTATATGTGTTGTTTTTGTTGCCTAAAACTGCACAACCCCACGAGACGCAACAGACAAAGGCCGCGCGAAATATTTAACTGTCGCTGCATTTCCATTCACACAAATATGCAACTACCTAGTAAATCCTTGTAGCTTTAACTAAATAAATCCTTCTCTAATCCTACATTTACCTACTCTTCTTCTCTTTACAGGCTCCATTATGTTCCATGTGCGACGCCGACCGGCAGATTCACAGCCTCGAAGGCGTAAGAAAAAACCTTTGGGTGCCTCGAATGGAGCTAATCATATGTCCGGTGATCGTGAGGGTCCCGTTCTGGTTGAGGTCACACACAGCGGCGATGGCGGTAGACGCATTAAACTGGGCAGTGATCCTGTCGAGGTTGGTTCGGCGAATACCAATTGCCTGCAGCTTTTTGGACCGTCCATTCAACCCAGGCATTGTCTCATCTCGTTGCTGGAGGGTGTTTGCACCGTCACTCCGCTACACACGGACGCACTGACCTTTGTGAATGGTCATCACATTAGTCAGCCAACCATTTTGCATGTAAGTGATGACCTTTAGTTTGATGTATTTTTGGAATTGTCTCCTGGCATCATATAGCTAATTATGAACAATTTGTGGTCAATTAGTTCTAATTTCTCTGGCGTCATACTTGACGTATGCGCAATTTCACTGCCAGATAACCTTGACCCTTTATTTTTGAAGCTTGAAGTGACTTCAACAGCTGAAGCACAAATATTATTCCCCAAAAGTCTCAAGGGGCTAATGGGATTGTGGGTGGTTGGGTTGGGTTGGTAAATAATTTATCTTTATGTTTGTAGTGTGGCTTTTCGGAACCCCAAAAATCGGTTTTGACAATTGTGTTTGGTTTGTGGAATGAATTAGAGGCAAGCTAAATGAGTGGAAGAAATTTATTAGGCGATTTAATTAAATTAAAACAAATAAATTTCAGTCATTATTCTTAGATTCAAGTTCAGTTGGATTAATTTTAGCTTTTATTTATTTTGTTTTACGAGGGTTGCCTTCTATAGAGGTAGCCTAAGGCTAGAAACAGCCAATTTGTTGCCAGAGCGTACAAGCCCAAAATTCCTCAATGGAAAGGATTTTCTGTGGTTGGTGAACCAACTGAGGTGTATATCAGACTGTTCTGCCATCTCTTAGAGGGATTTTCGGCACTCGTTTACTAAGTTTTTCTCAATTCTCTAAAACTTACAATTTTACCTCGTTCTTGAACAAATTGTGTTGCATTTTACTCGCTTTGGAATTTCATATGCTTACATCAGGGGTCGGCAATAGAAACAGATAAGCTGCCAGTGGCAACTGAGATAAAATTCCTGCACATATAAGAATTCTGTTGTATTTTAGTCATTAATGATTTGTTTCGATTTAATATATTTAGATTAGGGGTCTGCAATGGGAGCAGAGAAGCTGCCAGTGGCAACTGAGAAAAAATTCCTACTGATATACAGAAAACTTTTCTCTGCTGTCTTAACAATTCTGAAGTACTGCCGACGCACTGTGGGGTATTTGACCGATTTAGGCAGCCAAAATTATTTTTATGAAATTTTTAATTTAAAATGCTTGGAAAACTATTTAAAAAATTTAAAAAAAAAGTTAAAAAAAACATTAATTATCCATTTCTTCATCGTCTGAGTTGAGAACTTGTTCCGGCATGTTGTCGTCGTTAACTTCGGATGGTACAAGCATTTCCCAGCATTCTTGTATAAAAGGTTTTCTGGTACATTTTGGCTTTTTTCTTAGACCCGATAACAGAGGATCAGAAGAAAACAGTAATCGATTACTTTCTACCGTATTGCAGGACTATCTTAAACATTTACATTATACATCTTCGCAGTATCTGTTGCATAGTCGTGAAACTTTTGAGTGTTTACTTTATGGCCACTGGACAGTAGAGCTTCCAATACAACTATCAAGCGAAAAATTAAGTTTTCGTCAACCCCTGTGATTTCCGTTGCCAAATGATGATCCGAAATAAAACTCTTCTCGTGTTGCCATCATTACTGTTTTCGAAGCCAGGTTTGTGTTTAGATCTTGTATCGAACAGAACAGAAAAAGGGAACATCCACAATCAATTTTCACAATTTTCGGTTTTTTACTATAACTTTTTCCTATTGTTTTCGTGCTTGCCATTTTAATACCGGGTTTTAGTACAAATTTGCCCTCCAAATCGCAAAACTTTTGCGAATGCGAAAATGGGAGCATGACTGTACATATATTAAGTTTGTGCAAAAGTATGTAACATGCAGAAAGAAGAATCTCCGACACTATAAAGTATATGTATTCTTGATCAACATCAACAGCCGAGTCGATATAGCCATGTCCGTCTGTCTGTCCGCCCGTCTGTCCGTCTGCCTGTACGTATGAACAAACAGATCTCAGAAATGGTAAGAAATAGAGGTTCGGCATGTATGGGACATATGCTTATTATATTTGCAGGCAGATTAAGTTTATTTTCAATTTTGGCCACGCCTCCTTCCGCCCCCGCAAATTGGAAAAAACGTCATATCTCCCACAGTTTTATAGATAAAAGTTTCGTTCCTTCTAGACATACTTAGTATTTAGGATTATTTATCGATCGATATTTAAAGATCGGATGAAAGGTATTCGAGTTATAAGAAAAATAAACAAGTATGGGCAGCACTTCACAGGTACAGAGTATATTATAGTTGGGCTTGACCGACTTTCTTTCTTAATTTTAGAAGTAATTTGTAAGACAAATGTAAAATAGTTTCAAATGATCGGATCCGTGCGTGGAGAATCGAAAGACCGAATGTGAGTGAGATCCATCGCAACCCCATTTATAAACATCACCCTCTTCTAAGGAATCAACTACATCTTGAAGGTACTCTGGAAGACGAGTTGATGTGTGGTCCAAAAGATAATGTAGTTTGATTTCGCCACTGGTAGTAGTACTAATTTTCATGCAGGCAGTACTAATTTTTTATGCCGCCATTGAAGGATAACAATCTTTTTTTTAGCATTTTGGAGCAAAGTGTAACAGGGATAGAACTATTTGTGGCTCATTCTAATCTCCTCGTATTGCCTGCTAGACAAATTTGCTTAAATAAACATCGAAAGAGCTCCCAAGACGGATAGCTGTTCACTAGTTGTTGACTGACTCTCTTTGTATGCAATTTTATATTTGTGTGCACGCTTGGATGAAGAAGTAGTTTCTTTAAGCACTTCAGACGCTTCTCGCATTCCCCCTGACTGTAATTTTAGTGGCAAGAGTTAACTCCCTTTATTACTGCAGTTGCGTAAGTTTTCGGTTTTACGTCTCTTGCTTCTATCGCTGGACTTTTGGAAAGTTATAGTTGGCCAACTAGGACGATTTATTGTTTTTGGCACAGAAATGGCACCTTTAATCCATTTCTGATTATTCTTAATAAACTTGTTGGCGTTTCTTTGGGCTTTAATCCACTTTTTTAATGGCTTTTAAATTTCGAAAAGGTTTTTGGTTTTTAGAATATTTTTCCCATATCAGTTCTTTTTTATAGGCAGCATCTATCTTAGCAATTATTGATGTAATGTTACAGCTTTCGAAAACTCGTAAAATTTCTTTTGCGAACTATGAATCTGACGTTCATTTTCATGAAGTTAAGTAGGGTTTCCAATATTTTATATTTAGTCACAGATATTATTTGTGGACGTTTGGTTCCTTGGTTCGCTGAAATTGTTTCCATCGCGAGAATGCAATAGGATATTTCAAATTGTTCCTATAATAATTGAATTAAACTATTTGGATTATATCACTTCCTCTACATTATCTTTTTCAAAAGTTTTAAAATGAACATACGCAATTTTATTCGAGACCAGCAACAGCAAGGAACTAGCAACGCGCCACTTTGACCACGAGATGGGAGCGAATGAAAACAAAAAGGAATTAAGAAACAACGGAATCTTGCCAAGCATTCTATTCTCTTCACCCTACGTTCGTTTATGAATAAACACTCTGCGCGACGTTTCTGCCATATTACGATCTTATAAAGTCTTATGAATCATTTCGAAACGTTTTTAAGACACTTACTTGTTTAGATCAGGGGTCGGCCTTGGGAGCAGAGTAGCTGCACCTGGCAACAAAAAAATTCTTTATCATCTACAGAAAACGGAAAGAGAGCTTTATTAAACTCTTTTTCCTTAGCAGTCAAGGCAGAGCTTTCAATTTTTGTCACACTGACAAAATTCTCTACTGTCTCACAAATTCTAAAAATTCTGCTGGCGTCTCTTTTCCCACTTCTCAACCGTTACGGTCTTTTGAAGCAACTTGGCTAGATTTTTTCTTAACATTTGCTTGCACCAATTGTCAAAATATGTGATAAAACTGCTTTACAGTGGAAATGAGAGAAAGTTGATCGAAGGATTTTTGCCTTGATTAAAGCTTTGTACTCAGAAAAAAAAATAAAATTAGGAAAAAATTTTAAAAAGGGGGGGGGGGGGGGGGGGGGGGGGGGGGGGAGGGGGAGAAAAAACCACAATTTGTCAAAATTACAGATTAAGTTTTATTTAAGCCAACCCTCGTAACAGCTTTTCCCCCATCACCCTTGAATCAGAATCAGTTGAAAGTTCTCACGCATTAGCCAACAAATTTTCTGACTTTCCGCTTGATGAATTTGAAACCAAATAAACAGAGAGAAACTTATGGACAGAAAACAGCAAACATGACCTAAGCCTCACGCTGTTTGGCAATAACGACAAACTGTCTCCAGAGACTTGAAAGAGAGATAAATTTTGTGTAATTCACTGAACAACATTTTTGTGTTTTTCTTTTTGTTTTCTTTTTTTTTTTTTCTTTGGCGAAAATTGGGGTTGGCTGCGGTTCGATGAACTCAAACAAAAATGCAAATCGAAGTCGAACAAAGCTAATCAGCATTAGTCTGATAAAAAAGAGACAAATTTTCAATACAAAAATAAAAAAACAACTGTGTGAGGGGGCGTCGTCTCTGCATTGCTACAACAACGCCCCACAAATTTTCTAAATGAATTTTGTCGACTTGCCGCAGTGCCCCCTAATCTGTCATTGCGCTTGCACATCGTCGTGGTGTTTTCAGTAAATTTGTAAATACTTACTTAATTTGATTACCATTTATTAAATCTCCTCTTCTTAATTAAATCATTTACATGTGTTTCTCTTTTTTTCCCCTCCAATTGATTGACACAGAACGGTTCGGTTGTAATGTTCGGACGTGTGGCCTCATATCGCTTTCTGGACTCACCCACAGATGGACGTTATAATTTGGCTTTGTCACAATCCCAACTGGATTCTGCTTGTCTGTACGAAAGGTGAGTGAAGTCGATGACATGTGATTGTGACAAGTTGTTGAAAAGTTAAATATTACACTTGTTTTTAATGTGCTAAATGTGCGCTTTATTTAAATGTTGCCTTTATTTGGTTTATTACATTATTCACATTTAACTGAGAGCAAGGGCTTGATAGAGGTAAATGCTCGTGAAATTGAGACAATGTTAATCGGGTTAAAATAGTGATCTGGGTTCGTTTGAAGGTTGTCGTTGAAGAGTAGCAGTAATCGGCACTTCAATGTCATGTCGTACTGCAAAATACAATTAAAAGTTATACTAAAGAATAGTCTTTAAACATCATCTTAATCAGTCTTTTTAATCTTGAATTTACTTGAAACTTGTTAAAAAAAAAGGAACTAAAAGCAGGGATGCAAGCCGCTCAAGAATAGGTATTGGTTTGGTTTAGTGGTTTACAGACATTTTAAGCCCCGGTTCGGTTCATAGCTTGGCTTTTAGAGCAAGGCGACCCATGGTGCTGATTCGGTTCAGTGATTCATACTTAATCTATTATTACGCATGTTTCTGTTCCCAAAATTTTTAAAGTATTTAGGATAAAGCTTTCGGCTTTTCGCATATTTTTTTGAAATCTTACTCCTAGCAATAGTACAAATAGCTTCGAATATCAATGAAAGTGTAGTTTTTACAAACCGAGACAATATGCAAGCTTCGGCCATGCAATAGGACCTAGGAAAGTGTTCCGTATTGGTGAAGATAAAAGCAGAAGTAAGCCATCTATCTCCAAACGTCAAAGAGCGTACAGGCTTAAAGTTATGTTGACTGAGAGTAACTTATATCTTGGCTCTTACGTCATCTGATTTGTAAGAAGTAAAAAAAATAAATGGTCCTTCGAGCCGGATATTCAGGAATCAATGTTTGGTAGGTGTTCTAGGAATCCTAAAACCAAAAAGTCTTCTATCAGCTATGAATATTTGTTAAATGGGTTGGAGCTAGCATATGGAGAGTTTTGGCACCATAATACGCAAAATGAAATGGAACTACAAAAAAAAGAGACAACAACGCTAGGAAGGCAATGGAGTGTAACCCCTTAAAGGCGGTCGTTTACACCTCAGACTTGAACTAAACTTGAAGGACGACCGTCGGTAGAGAAGCGGAAAGCGAGTTCGCTGGAAGGGAGGAATGGTTGATGCCCACACCGAATTGTAACTAGAAAAAGAAAATAGAAATTAGGGAAGCCAAACGGTTCTGAACTAAACCAAACAATGCCGAACCGCTAATTTGTGCTCGGAAACCGAACCGCGAACCAAACCAGTATTCTTACGAAAATGCAGAGCCGCACCGTAAGCCTCAAAAGAAATCGGTTCGGATTGGTTATTTTATTATTATTTTGAAAGTTTATAAAGGTCATTAACACAGTCATAAAAGTACTAAAACGCATGGCACCGCGTTGAAGTTCGAAACTTAATAAAAATAGTTTCATTTAAAACAACAAAAACTCCTGTTTGTATATGCAAACAGTTTTGGTCTTCAGACGTGGCGGCCTTTGGCTGCTCACTGAGTACAAAGTCCAATGGAGGCCACACACTTACAAAGGGCTGTCTTTTTGGTGTTTTGCGCGCAAGCTGCCTTTGGAATTCCCAAACAGTTTTGTCGTCGCTGTCGCTATTTTGACAATATTGATGATGACTAAGCGGAATGTACTCATGCAGGGATTTTCAACACACACTCACTAAGCTAATGAAGCTAAATGTAAGTGAAAAAGGAAGTCAAAAACCAAAGTGTTTCTATGGATCTCCGAAGCTCCAAACTCTAGCGTTTTTAACAACACTGACATTGTTTCCATAATATACGGTCTCGAAGTGCCATGACAGAACTTCCATCAGATTATAATTCTGAAATTCACAGAAAGACTTTCATTTAAAATCTAATTGATACGGACCCATTTTGAAGATCCTATTGCTGAAGCATGCATGGCTAACAGGGACAAGAAGCTGCTCGTAAGACTTAGACAGGATGCCACAGACTAACACAAATAATGCGCTCTGGTCTCTCACCAAAAGAAATGTAGGCTGCACCCAAACATCCAATCCCCAACGCGGACGCGACTTGGTCGAAATCTCCTCAGGAAAGGGCGGAAACATTTGAGCAAATTTTGAGGACAGACAATAGGGTCAACAAAGCCCTCCCAGTAAATGCGGTGCTCTTCCTGGTCTTTAACGCGGCATTGCGACAGGGTCACTTTCCTAAGGCATGGAAAAAGGCTCAAATCGTTATGATCCAATCACCCTCCCGTCCACGGTATCAAAAATTTTCGAAAGGTGTCTAACGGCCCGAATTATGGCAAGCGATGGGGGGTGTGGCAGAATACCTCCCTTTCAGTTCGGGTTCAGAGTCACTTGGGACCCCTAAGCAGCTGAATAGGATTTCAGTCTAAGAAATACATGGTTGCGGTCTTCCTGGACATTAAGCAGGCTTTTGATAGAGTGTGGCACGATGGACTGCTCTGTAAGGTAAAAGACATCTTGAAAGGAGCTGTTTCCAGCATGAGGGTAATACGCGCTGGTGTGCTACAAGAAAGTGTTCTTGGACCAACCCTTTACTCTCTCTACACTTGTGATTTGCCAACAGGAAGAACAATACCCATTGAAGACCCCCAAGACTTACTCCTTTCAACATTTGCTGACAATACTGCTATTATGGCGAGAGACCCATGCATCTATAATGCCACCGACGTCGTTCAGCAATATTTGTATCGCGATTTGCATTGAGCTAAATCTAGCTGGCCGGGTGGCTCAGCGGCTAGTGTGCGCGACCGTTGTGCAAAAGGTCGTGGGTTCGATCCCGCATCGGAACATCTAACATAAAGTTTTTTCTTTGAAAAAAACCTTACACCCGGTCACTCCTCTCTGCTGTTGGCGCCAGCTTTATAGTAATTAGCCATGGAAAGCTTCTCAAAACTTCCGTTCGGATTCGGCGTTAAACTGCGCACAAGCCAAAAGATTGAGAGAGGCTCTGCTTTGGCCCTTTGGGGCTTTGTCAAGCCATTTTACATAGCTAAATGTGTTAGTGTAACAAATACACTTTGTTACGATGAGTGCCCAGGCGTCTTCCTCACTGAGCGGCTATTACGACACTTACCTGTACATAAATAATTGAAATGTTATTCGGACAAGCGCCTTACATTCGGAACCCATTTCTATGCGCTCGTAAGGTCACTATATGGCGGAGTGAAGAAAGTGGGATGGCTTGCTGTCCATTAGGAATAAACTCTCACTCCATCACAAAGTGCACATAAACAAGGCCATCATAGCATCACAGCTTGGTGAAATGGCATTCAAGTTTATGGTATAGCTGCTAAATCTCACCTGAGAAAGATTCGTGTCCTCCAGTTCAGGTGCCTACGCCATGGTATATGTACACAAGACACTTGTAGAGTGATCTCAACGTGCTCAAGGTTGGTGACTTAATAAATACACAGGCAGGCAGTTGATAGATTAAGAAGTCACCCCAACATACTAGCAACAAGACTCTTGCGTGAACGAAGAAAGGCAGGAAGCAGAGTAAGATGACGCCGCAAGAAGCTATTCCCCAGAGAACTTCCGAACGTACCGAAATACCCTAGCAACCACTCTACCTTCTATACACCAGACAGAACCAATACACTAAAAATATTTTATATCATCAGAAATCAACTCTCTCAAAACAAAAAGGACATAAAGTAAGTTAATAGGAATATGTACACTCAATTTAGATTGAGATTAAGTTGCCAAAAAGATAACAGAAAGCACACTCTGAGACGAATTTCTCAGTAATTAAAATAGTGGCCACAAACAACAGAGATACATTGAACAACCTTCAATGCCATGCATATACCTTCAGATACCCTAAAGACCAGAGCTTAAAGCTAGTTGAAAGTTCTTGCAATTTGTGCACTTGGAATTCTCAACTATTTATTCGCCGACTGGGTAATATAAATAGGATTTGCAAATGGCTTGTTGGAGTGACAGCAACTGAACAGCAACTGCCGTCTACACAGCCACAGCTACTGTTCATGTTCAAATGTATTCTCTGTTGAATTTTCTGATGGATTATTGAACTATAATCAAACCTCGACCTTGAGCCTGCTAACATTCACTTTGACTAAGAGGACAGAAAGTTTAAAACAAAAAAGTTTATCACACTAGAACTTCTTTTTCGACCGATCATTCATACTGCAACTATTTATATGCTATAGTCATCCTAATTTGACAAAACTTTGTAGAATTGTGTAAAAGTACATAAAATAAATATATGCCAACGTAAGGGACGTATCGATATCACACTTTTCGTATTAGAAAACGTATTCTTTTTGCCGAATAATGAACATCCGGCTCGAATGACCAAACAATTTATGGACTACAAAGAGTCGATAAGCACGGTTGTAAATTGTTATGTATAGAATATGATGTTAAACTCCAGTTGAGGTCCACTTTAGGTATGAATTAACAACTTTTTACTAAAATTTTAAGTCAGAACAATGTGCATTTCTGGGACTACCCTCGCACATTAGGCACAGGTTTTCATTTAGGTATATGTTGAGCCGTCCGCCCCATAAAATATATACGCTCGCATAGATTTGCATATTTATTAAACAGAATAATTGTATGCTATTCGCATATTCCCTTTCTGAATAACAAAGCTCCTGACGCCCGACTCTCATTCCATAAAAATGTGATCTAGTATTTCAGCTTTAGCTTTATCATGTGTGACATATATATTGCGCTACATTCGGGCACTTAAAGTTTATATATTTGTTTAATATTTAAATATGTTTATTTGTTTTTATTTACACGCCTTTTGTGCCGTTTGTTTTTTTTTTTTTTTTTTGCTGTTGTTGTTTGCTACGTGTTGTTTGTTTTTATTGTTTGTGTAAAACATTAATCTCATGCACAAAAAATTAAATGCAAAATAATTTGCACAAAAACACAACCACAAACACCCTCATCACACCACGACCAACGTACCCCGCGTCCGCAACTGTAGCCGCTCACCCACTTCGCCGGGTTCTTGGAATGATGAAGATGGCGCTTTAAGTTCGGTAAGTAATTGCTCTAAATTTGTATTCAAATTACACGGAATATCATGCCCTTATCCCCCTTAACCCCCATTTAGACGCACAAAAGCGAATACGATCATCATCAGCAATCAGTGAATCAATCCTCTAGTGGCTTTCATCACAATAACTCCACCGAGCATACCCTCAATTCTTTGAGAGATGTGGTGGATAGTAAACATGGTCAGCCAGATCAAGTGCTGGCCACCTCCGCCGGCAATTATGATGGCCAAAGTCTTGAAGGTAATCTGGAAAATGAAACCAAATCAATTTCCAGCATGAAATCAGGTGGTTCCAATAGTCAAGAGAGGTAAGTTTGAACCAAAAGAAAAAAAAACTAAATGAAAAGGTTTAAATAAACTGTTAAATTCTCTACAGGAAAGCCCACACACTTCACCTTACACAATTCTAAAACCATTTCACTCACATTTTCATATCGCATCTGTTGCCGTCTTATTATTTGCTATATATTTGTGTCTTAACTGCTGAATATTGATTTCTAAAATTTTTTTTTGCTATGCTTACTAATCCAAATAACCTTTACTATTCGCTTAGATCCCCCAAAATGCCGGGCTCTGGTCTTTTAGCCGGCGGCGGCAGTGGCTCCGGCGATGGCCAAGGACAAGAACCAATTTTGCCTGCTGTCTTGGAATTCCCGGAAACCAATCAGGAACTATTTTTGCGTCAAATCATCAGCGAATTGGATGTAAATGTGCCGCATTTTAAGCTGGCACCTGTCTATTCGCTGTACTTGTGTGCCAGGTTGGTAATGGGGAGAGGGTAAAACACTTAATCTAGCTTGTTTGCTGCGCTGCCTGGCTTTAATTGTTGTTGTTCAAATGTTGTGCGTAAAGTGTAAACTAATGCAAGTTAAAGTATTTATTTATTAATTAAATGAAACACGAGCATCAAAGAGCCTATTTCCATCTCTCGACCAACTTGCCCTTAATAGATTTTAGTTATAATTGAATTTTAAGTTTATATTTTGCAACTGCAATCAAATTAAAATGATGGGCAATTAATTTAATTGATATTCAGAAAGTGACTTTCGAAGAGCTTTTTTGAGAGTTGCTTGACTAGGGCAGTTTGATTAGTCAGTAAATGCATCAGTTAACTTTGATTTAAAGTAAGTTCGAAGCTTTTCCGTTAACTCAATATTAGAAAATTTTAGGTTCCTTTATAAGCAATCGTGTATGAAGTCTAAGAATTCCGATTAAAATGAGCACATAAACAGACCCGACCCTTATAGAGATGTCATAAAAATATGCTTGTGTTGGTGAGCACTAAAGACAGCAGTTGATTAACTTGCTTTTCTATGCTTCTAAAGCAAAAAGTCGCAAGTTCGGCTAACGTCTGTGCGAAAAAACACGAGTGACTTAGGCTCCTCGGTACTATAGACTCGTCAGGTCTGCACTAAAGTCACATAGCCTTTCATTTTGCTTTCTTTTTGATTGTTGTTTTAAGCGTAAACCATATTTATGAGAGAGAAGAACTCTTACTACCGTAAAATGCTTGAAAATGAGCTAATCTTTACAGCTCTCTGCTTTCTAATTCACATAAATTCAATGAAAAATGTTGATTGGACGATGGGAGAATAAAAGTGATGGAGATTGTAATCAATTCAATTAAGTGGTGGGTACATTAGGTTAGCTTAGGTCAAGATAGGCCCATTGAGATACCATGTATTCTCTATTAAAGACTAGGGCGGCTCCTCCGTACTCAACTATTATGAGGACGATTAAAAGTTCAGTAGTAAGAGGTGACCAAGAATTTAAACTCTCCTTCTACTAAGAAGATGCAGTACTACCTCCTCCAGAAGTCGTTTAAAGCGAAGCCCAGGGGGCTGATTGCTTAAGCTCAATTTACCTAACCTTAACACTCAGACCTGAGTGTCAAAAAACAGAGCTTAGCAACTCAGTTCAGCATTTACACATGCCTGAGAAGCTCAGTTACAAAACCAATGGTTCATTGACCGTTCTGCTCTACGGTCAGTTCAATTTGAACCGGTTCTATTACACCTGATCGCTCAGCTGAGTAGGCCAGATGCCTATTCAGACGCCTGTTTACACGGGCTGACAGATACTCATACGAAAACTCAGCTGAGTACTAAGATCGCGTAAATTGGGCTTTACCGATAAGGTATTAATCCGTTAGGACTCCGACGAGAAGTAAAATGAGTTCTCTACTTTAACGCAAAAACTAATGGTACGTGGAGCACATAGCCAGTCCCCAGGTTTCATTCCTTGTGACTAATTTGAACTAGGCCAAGGGCATCCCTATCATTCTTTTCTGCGGAAGTGCCCTGTCTATCCAGTTTGCCGACGAAAAAACTATGAACTAATGAGGGCCGCGCCCTCAAATGTTTCTTTCTTGCTGTGTGTGTGCGCCTCAGTCTATCGCATGTGTCTATGTATGCAGCAATTGAGGGCTGAATCTCTTCGCTCTCGCAATACCGCAACAATAAAAGCAACACATACGCCTACCCGTTCATACATTTTGTTCTTTTACTCAAAGACTGGATTTAATTTATGAAGTTTTTTAAAAAGCTCTTGCTGGTAAGAAAGTGGTGTAGAGGGGCAAGCGACTCCACTACACCTCTTTCCAACAAACGAGATCTTTTTCAAAAACTTCATAATGTTTGCTTCACCATGTAAATCCAGTCTAGGAGAGCACTGTTATTGCATTATTGTCAAACAGAAAAGTGATTTTTGCCCAACCAGAGCCACAGTCTTTGATGTGTGCAGTGCTGAGCGAACTTATCTGTTAAAGGCTCTAGCGTCGAAATTGCTGTTACTCGAACGTTTGAACATTTAAAAGGAGTCTCTTCCGATGTTTAACCGCAAAAGCGCTCTCTGGTAATTGATCATTGATCTGAAGCCAAAAATATCGTCTATTCGGACCACCCTGATGAAAGACCCTACACACAGACACATACATATTGCACAATTTTCTGATGTAACTCATCTTAGTATAGAGTACTGAGTATCGACTACTTAGTCAAAACTGAATATTAAACACAAAGTATCGGGAACTGAGTATTGACTTCTTCGGCGAATACTGAATACCGATTACTTAGTATCGAGTCCTGAGTAACGAGTACTTAGTATTAAGTACTCAATATTGAGTAAATAGTTGTGAGTGCTTTGTAACGAGTAGTTAGTATCCAGTACTGAGTATCAAATACTAAGTATCGATGTGAAACATCTTAAATTTCGGTGCAAAAAATGTAAGAAGGATTGAAATTTGATTTCTTTGTCTCGCGTCACTCGTTTAGTTTACTGACTATCGCTGACTTTGTCGAATACTGAATATTGAATCGAGATCTGAGTATCGACTGGAAATCGACTACTTAGTATTGAGTACTTAGTATGGAGAACTACGTATCGAATACGAAATATCGATGTGAAACATCTTTAATTTCGAAACGAAGGATTTTAGGAGTAAAGTTTGATTTCTGCTCATTCGTCACTCGTCATAGCATCGATTACTTGATATAGAGTACTGATTATCGACAACTTAGTCGAATGCTGAATATTGAATACTTAGTACGCCTACTTAGGCGGATAATTAATATCGACTACTTAGTATCGAGTCCTGATTAAGGAGTACTTAGTATTGAGTATTCAACATTGAGTGAACAGTTTTGAGTTGTAGTACTTAGTATCGAGTACTGAGTATCGAATATAATTATCGATGTGAAACATCTTTAATTTCGGTGCGAATAATTTAAGAAGGAGTAAAATTTGATTTCTGCGTCACTCGTCTGAGCATCGAGTACTTAGTATAGAGAACTGAGTATGGACTACTTAGTCGAATAATGAATTTTGAATACGAAGTATTGAGAACTGACATCTTAGTATTGGGTCCTGAGTAAGAAGTACTAAGTATTCAATATTGAGTAAATAGTTTTAAGTACCTAGTAACGAGTACTTAGTATCCTGTACTGAGTATGGAATACTGAGTATCGATGTGACTAAATATTTAATTTCGGTGCGAAAAAGATTTTAGAAGGATTTAAATTTGATTTTTGCGTTGCTCGTCAATCGTATAGATTACTGAGTATCGATAACTTAGTCGAGTGCTGAATATTGAACACTAAGTATCGAGATATGAGTAGGCGAATACTGAAAATCGACTACTTAGTATCGAGCTCTGGGCAAGAAGAACTAAGTATTGAGTATTCAATATTGTGTACTTAGTATTGAGTACTTAGTATCGAGAACTGAGTATCGAATAATAAATGTCAATGTGAAACATTTTTAATTTCGGTACGGGCGGTTTTAGGATTAAGTCTGATTTCTGCGTCATTCGTCACTCGTCAGCGCATTGAAATATTGAATACTAAACATCGGGAACTGACTGTCGACCACTAAGGCAAATCTGAATATCGACTTCTTAGTATCGAGTCCTGAGTATGGAGTACTTAGTATTGAGTACTTAAAATTGAGTTCCTAGTATTGAGCACCTAAGCAGACCATCCACACACGAATTCGTTCGTCGAATTTACGAACAAATTCCAACAAATTCGTGTGTGGATGGCCTGCTTTAGTAATGAGGACTTAGTATCGAGCACTGAGAATCGAATACTAAGTGTTGAGTACTGAGAATCGAGTATTGAGAGTCGAGTACTGAGTATCGAGTACAGAGTTTCGACTACTGAGTATCAAGTACTGAGTTTTGAGCAACAAATGTTTCATATCAATGTCTCATGAGGGTTAACCACACTCAAACCTTTTTTCCTCTCAATCTTTTAGTCGGAAAATTGCTTGCCCCCTTTTTTCTAGGCGGGGCGCCGCCTGATAACCCGCTTACTAAGTCCAAAGACATCTTGAACTCAGCTTTTCTCTATAATAAAGACTTTTTCTTAGAAAACATCGACCACTTGTATAAAACCTACCTATCTAAACCGGATATCGTTCTCTCCTTTTAATTTCATTTTTTACAGTTTTCCATCCGTGTTTTAATACCCCTCTTTCTCACTTTTATGAGCTCTACCGTTTTTTGTTTTTTTAGTAGACCTGACCTGTGTTGTATGAGCTGAAAGCAGTCACGCACGAGCATGCACAAGATCAGATACTGAAACGCCAACTAGTTGTATCGAATCGTAAGGTTTTCCATCAAGTAAATAGGAATCTAGGAAGAAAATCTGTATTCTAGACATAATTTTAAAATTCATCTCAGGCCTAGATTTATCTTAAAGCGACACATCAGAATGTGCAGTCATTTGTAATCTCCTTCTCTCTCATATGTAACTAGTTTCCTAACCAACTGTCCTTACGCCTCATTCAACTTGTTCGACATAAAGTCAATAGTGATTACATATTGATTGCACCACTCTGTGCAGTGCATTTAGTCTTGACATTACCAAAATCTCAGCTTCAATTACCAGCTAAACTCCAATTGACAAATGTGCAACCCTTAAGCGTGCGTACACACATCTGCGGAGCAGCTGACCTCCTCGAATTCCCAAATGCAGCAACAGAGCAATTCATTATCAATTATGATGATTTATCTGGGCTGCTGACCCAATTTGTGTGCTATTAATATTAATGTGGCCTGACAGGCTACTGGCAAGCTGCTGCTACATAGAAGGTAGTGGTGGGCGGGATGAGTAACACGGCAGGGGATGCTCTTTGACATTTGGCAGGCGAAAAATCAATAGATTCGGGCATTACTCATCCTTTAATTAAATTACAGATACCGCGCCTCCACCCACTACCGTCCAGAACTTCAACCCACGGAGCGCGCCCACAAGTTGACCATCTTTTTGCATCATGTTGCCAATCTGGTATATAGCGTGGTCCAAGAGCAGTACACCGATCCTCGTATCCTGGCATTTTGGATGGCCAACAGTTCAGAGTTTTTACATTTCCTGAAATCGGACCGTCACATCAGCGCATTCAGTGTCCAGGCTCAGGAGGTGCTGGCAGAGGCGGTGCAGACGGCTTTTCGCAATTTGGTGAATTGTTTTCGCCTGGAGCTATCGCAGACCCTGAATCAATTTCTCTCGGAGAACATTGATCATGATTCGGCGGCTGGTTTGGTGTTAACTGTGTTGGGATCAGCTATGGCCTTGCTGCGTCGTTGCCGGGTGAATGCAGCCCTGACCATTCAGTTGTTCTCACAGTTGTTCCACTACATCAATGTCATATGTTTCAATACGGTGAGCGGCCATCAATTGGCCTTGAATTGAAGATTAGACAATTACTTATGCTATGAATTTACTTCGCAGATTGTGGCCAACTCGCACATGTGCACCGCAGATTGGGGCAAGGTGATGACAGAACGTTTGCAGCTCTTAGAGCTCTGGGCCGAACGGCAGGGTCTGGAATTGGCCGCCGATTGCCATCTGGCCAAGATCAATCAGTGCGCTCAGTTTCTGCAGGCACCCAAATCGTCGGTGGAGGAAATTCAACAGCTGGCCTGCTCTTGCTTTCGCCTGAATTCACTTCAAATGGCTGCATTGTTGCAGCAGGAGAAGATACCACGTAACCTGGTCGATACAGCAATACGCATGGCCGAATCAGTAGCAGATGAATTGACCCGTGCGGATGGCAGAGAGGTGCGTTTGGAGGAATCACCTGAATTGCATTTGGCTTTGTTGCTGCCCGACGATGGCTTTAGTTGTGATGTGGTACGTGGCATACCCACTGGCCTAGTGGATTTTCTGAATCCACTGCAGCAGCAGGGCATGTGCCGTTTGGCAGCGCAACCCACATCAATTGGATTGTGGACCGTTTATATGCATCAGTTTAATGTGAGTATAATACCAAGTAAATCACTCCGGAGCGGTGCGACCCCTAAACGGTTTGCAGCTCTGGTTAAGACATTTTTAATAAATAGAACTAAGGGGAAAGGAAAGGAACTCTGAAACAGAGTTTTTCAAGTGCTTGCCGATAGTCAGAGTGCTATTTTCATATTCAATTCCCGGGTTCCTTAATTTTTTGACCATTCTCGATTCAGGTTAATAAAGATCGGCATTATGGAATTCCTAGAAACTGTATTGTTATTCCTACAAACCGATTTTACATAAAATCAGGACTAAAGGCACCTTTTCCGGGCGTTAAAAAGGGCTGACCATGTTTAATGAAAATGCAATTGATAGATTACTTAGAACTTGTACGCCGACCGACTTCATATCGACATTTCTAAAGATTGGAAATTAAGGAAATTCAGACTTGTATTTCTAAACGGTTATCTTGGTTTTCTTGAAACCTGTATCGGGACTTATGGTACCTTTTCCGGGCTTTCGGAAGGTGTACCGTTCAAAAAAAAAACACTTTGAAGGCCAAACTAAAGCTATAAGTTTGATAAATATTGACGTAGGTTAATAAAAATAGGGCTTATAGGGTTTTTTAAAACCTGTATAATATCTCAAACCAATCAAACCAACTTTTCCAAAAATCAGAAATAAAGTTTGCTTTTCTGGGCCTTCAAAATGTTTACCTTTTAGGTCAATGGGTCATAGGTCAATAAAAATGGGCGTTGTGGATTCATTAGAACCTTTATTGCTATGCTACTAAACAACTTTATCTACAATCAAGACTAACGGTACAAAAACCTCTACAAATATCGACCTAGTTTAATAAATCTGTAGTTTAAAGATTTCTTACAATCTGAATGGTACCTCTTCAAACCGATTTTTCCAAAAAATCAGAAATTAAGGTATCCTTTTCGGGCTTTAAGAGCGTTTACTATCCCAGAAAAAGCACTATAAATTCTAATCTACGTCTCTAAGTTTGACAGATTTCGACCTAAGCTAATAAAAATGAGCGCTATGGATTCATTAGAACCTCTTTTGTTATTCTACAACCCAACTTTATCAAATATCGGGACTTAAAATACATTTTCCTGGTTACACACGCACCCGCTACCATCTAAAAAAACCAAAAAACTTCGCCAAATATTGACCTATGTTAATGAAGCCTGTATAACACCGTATTAAGGAGACTTTTCCAAAAACCGTTAGAGAGTGTGCCGTCCCAAAAAAGCAATATAATTAACAATCTATGGCTAGAACTTTGACAAATATCGATTTAGGTTAATAATGGATGTCTTGAAACCTATATTGTAACTCTACATACCAACTTTATTCAAAAACGGGACTTAAGGTACTTTTTCCGAGCCTTAAGAGGGTGTACCATTGTAAAAAACCCACAAACTTTAACAAGTATTGACCTAGGTCAATAAAAATCAGAGTTAGGATTCTTTATAAACTTGAATGTTATTCTTCAAACCAACTTTATCTAAAATCTGAACCTTAGGAACATTTTCCAGGCCTATGGAGGGTAAAAAAGCCAAAAAAATCGACAAATATCGACCTATGTTAATGAAAATGGGGTTTCCTTAGAGCTTAAATCAACAAACGAGCCTTTCCAAAAATTCGAAATTATGGTATTATCATCACAAAAAACACTATAAATACTAATTAGGTTAATGGAAAGGGGGTTTAGAGATGACTTTGACAAACATTGATCTAGGTTAATACAAATGGGCGTTATGGACTCCTTTAAAACTGTATTATTATTATTATGCAAACCAACTATATGATAAAGTCTATATCATAAATAGGGACTAAAGGTACATATTCCGGACCGAAAGAGGGTGTACCAATGTTCAAAATCCTAAAAACTTCGACAAATATATACCTAGATTAATCAAAATGTGGTTTTTGAAAAATCAAAAATTAGGTTCTTTTTTCCGGGCTTTAAGAGAAGCTACCGTCATCAAAAAACACTTAAATTACCAATATATAGTATGGCTAGAAATTGGACAAATATGGATTTACGTTAATAAAGCTGGTCGATATAAATTTCTTTAAATTTGATTTGTTATTCTACAAACCAACTTTATAATAAACGGAATTCTATTGTAAAAATCGGAAAACGTTGTGAAATATTGACCTAGATCAATATAACCTTGAATGTTATTCTTCAAACCAACTTTATCTAAAATTGCGACTTGTTATGGTATCTTCCGAAGTTATGGTATCTTTTCCGGGCCTTAAAAGCGTGTGTTAACTCAAAAACATACATACACTATAGATACTTAATAGGTTCACACGCACTTAGCCCATACACTACGCCAGAATTTGCAAAAATTTCAGTTCAAAGCAAGCGCTTCTTCTTCTTCTTTTTCCAACAACAACTTGCTGCGAACTAGCAGAATTTGCGCAAATCGCACACCACCACACAAAACATTGCGCAAGAACCCAAAAATCAAAACGTTTTTGATTTCGGTCTCGATTGCGCAAAGCGTGTGTGACGATACACCATGTTCACTAACACACATAAGCGTCTTGCGCAAAAATTTGTGCGGTGTATGGGGGGCTTTACAAACTTTACCTCAAATTGAGACTTAAGGTACATTCTTTCGTGCATTAAGAAGGTATACCATCCCAAAAAATTTCTCTGAAAACCAATCTACGGTGATTACTTTGACAAATATTTACCTAGTTTTTACAGATACTATGGGCCTTATGGATAGAGACCTTTATTTAAAACTGTATTGTTATACCCTTGCAGAGGGTAATATAAAATTGTCCGGCTGTTTGTAATGCATAGAAGAAAGCATCTCCGACCACATAAATACTTTATATTCTTGATCAGCATGACGAGCTGAATTGATTTAGTCATGTCTGTCTGTTTCTATGCTATCTCCTCCGTTAGTTTGAAAGCTAACTTCACCAAACTTTGCAAGAAGTCTTTTAATACTTATACGCTGCACCTTTGTCCGAACAGGTCTGATCGGATGACTATAGCATATAGCTGTCATAAGAACGATCAGACGAAAAACTAGTTCCAGTGAGAAAAACTTATTTGTTTTCAATGGAAACGTCCTTATCAATGGCATTTTCTTATTTTAAATACTTTTACACAATTCTACAAAGTCTTGTCAAAATCGGATGACTTTAGCATATGGCTGCAGTGTGAATGATCGGTCGAAAAAGACCGATAATGGGGGCTGCAAGGGTATTTAAACTTCGATTTTAAAGGTAAATATTCCGGGCCGTAAGAGGGTGTACCATCCTAAAAAACGTACAAACTTCGACAAATATCGTCCACGGTTAATAAAAATGAGGCTTATAAATTCCGTAGAACCTATGTATATAATATCTTCCCGAAACGACTTTTTCCAAAATCGTAAATTAAGGTACCTTTTCCGGTCCGGAAGAGGTGTACCACCCAAAAAAAAACTAAGTTCCTATAAATTTGCTATAACTTCGACCTAGGGTAATTAAAATTAAAGTTACCTATTCCTTAAAACCTGTATTGTTATTCTACAAACCAACTTTATCTAAAAACGGTACCTAAGGTACATCTTCCGGGACTTGAGAAGGTGTACTATTTCAAAAATCCACTTTGAAGACCAGTATGCGGCTTTATGACCTAAATCTGGCTATAACTTAAAGAAATATTGATTTAGTTTAATGAAAATGAGATTTAAGGAATCTCCTTAGAACCTTTCTTATGTCTCAATAACTAGTTTTTTAAAGATCGAACCTTAAGGAACCTTTTCAAAACCAATCTACGGCAATATAATCCAAAGTGATCCGACTTAGGCTAAAGCTTTGACAAACATCGACATAGGTTAATAAGAATGGGAATTTGAACCTGTTTAATACATATTAAAACCCATTTTTCCAATAAATTGGAAAGCAAGGTACCATTTCTGGGTCCATTTCAGGCTCACATATAAATTGGGCCCCCCATATTTATATAAGTGAGCCTGAAATGGACCCAGAAATGGTACCTTTCAGTAATGTTGCTTAATGCATCAGTCAGTCAGTAAAATCAAACATTTTCCATTACTCACGCATTTCTTCATTTTACTTTTTGCACACAGGCTCGCAGCTCCAGCGCCATGTCCAACAAGCTACCCCAGCCCGAGCTGCAATTGATTAAGCTGCATAAGAACAGCAATGGCATGGGTTTGTCCATAGTGGCGGCCAAGGGTGCGGGTCAGGAGCGTCTGGGTATTTACATAAAAAGTGTGGTGCCCGGTGGAGCAGCCGATGCTGATGGCCGTTTGCAGGCAGGGGATCAACTTTTGCGTGTGGATGGACAAAGTCTTATAGGCATTACCCAGGAGAGGTAAGTGTTTACAAAATGGACTTTAAGTTGAAAAATATGTAAAATTTTGAAATGAAATTCCAGGGCTGCTGACTATCTGGTGAGAACAGGGCCGGTAGTCGGTTTGGAGGTGGCCAAACAGGGAGCCATCTATCATGGTCTGGCCACGCTGCTGCAACAGCCCAGTCCGGTTATACAGCGTGGTGAGTACTAGCCTACAAGCATCAACTCCTCCAGGTGTTGGGTACGAAGCTAAGAACTCTCTCACACAAACACACTCACTCACTCACACTCAACTCACACACACACACACACTATCAAAAGTGGTGTAAGCTAACCAAGTAACTCCCCCCAATCCTTCTAACATGCTAACCTGCTAGAAGCTCCAGCGAGCAACTTCCTCCATCAGCAATATCAACAACAACAACAACGTCGCCATTCCTCCTATCAGCAACAGGCTCGCTTCTATAACAATTCCATCTCAGATGATAGCCTCAATCGCAGTCGTCGCGAATCCTTTGCCTGCATGAGGGCCTCCTCACCGCCAGTACGCCGTCTGAGTGCCTCCTGCCTGCAGGAGGAACTTTGCGCCTTGGGCCATCAGTTGCACATAGATCCACGCTATCGAGATACCAGACCCATAGCCCGTTCCGCCAGCAGTTTATATCTAACCAATGAGCCAGGCTCAGCTTCCTCCAGCTATTATTATGCTCCGCCAGCGGTGACTACTACAAACTTTAGTCCCATGCGTCCGCTGCGTCGCACACCGCCACCTTCGATTTTCATAGAAGAGTATCAAGATGAGCCTGCCAACAAGGAGGAGGCGGCTGCCAGCAACTCACAGGAATCCTTTGCCAATTTTGCCAACTACAGCGATGCCCATCAGCCGCTGAACGAAGAGTGTATAGCTTCTATGGCCGACTCCGATGATATACCCTTTATAGATGAGGAAGACGAAGAGAAGCAGCAGCAGCAGCAGCTACAACGACCTCCCATCCTAGCCTCAAACATCAACTCCTCCTGCTCTTCAACCGTGAAACGTAATCCGGTGGCTGGCTATCGTAAAACAGTTAGCTTTGATCTCGAACAGCCCAACGAGCAGGGAGCAACAGGCATAGATAGAAAATATCATACCCATGATGCCATTAGCAATTTTACCGCATCCTCTACAGAATCTTTGAACGAACGCATCCCCTTGATACAGAAAATCCGCAAAGAACTCAACAGCAAACGAGCCACCAACTGTTCGTCGGCTGGTTATGGTTCCGGTGGTTCTGGCTCGAACAGTCAACGCTCCTCCAGTGAGTCCATCGAACGTATGCCCCTACTCCGACAGCAGCAGCAGTCGCCAATTCATCGCCAGCTCAACACGCAGCGTTCGCATAAAAGGTCTGGTGGTGCCACCTCTTCCTCATCCTCCAATACTCAAGCTGCTCCCCTAGTGAGCATACAAGTTCCTAATCTGTGTGAAATTGAAAGTTCCTGCACTTCTGTAAATACAAGCACCAAACGCACTGCAAGTCATCGTCGTCGTTCCACCAGCCAAGTGAATCTCAGTCCCCAAAATCCTAACCTTTTGCTGCCTCCATTGGGTCAGGGGAAGGTGCGTGAAATGGCCGCCTATTTCAATGCGAATCAAAGTTTTGACATACAAAGTACCAAGAACAAATCCAAATCCACTTCAGCTTTGAATCCGGTAGACACAAGGCTCAGCCAAAGTGAACGGGGTGATATACTTAAGCAGCTTAAGGAATGGAGTTTATTTGGCAGTTTGGGTAAAGATTATGATGTCGAGTTGCCTAAAACTAGAGCCTGCGATTGTCCCTGTTGTGCTCATTGTCGAGGCAACGGCAACAGCAATGGCAATGCACAACAACAGCAATCATCCTCAAGCTTCAAATGCTATGACAGTTGTCAGGAAGAGGAGGAAGAACAGAAACAGCAACAACAGCAGCAACTCTCACGCCATGTAACCTGTCGTCGCAGTGTCATGTGCAGCAATCGTCAAGTTGCCAGTGTACGGCAACTGAAACGCAATCAGCAACAGCAGCGACAACAGGAAGCGGCAGCCCTCAAGCAACAGCAACAACAACCAAAACAACGTCATCATCATCATCACCATCATCATCATCATCTTCGTCAGCATTGTCATCAGCGCCCCGTCTCACCCCCTTCCACAGCCAAATTGCTGTTGTCCCTGGCCAGCAGCAGCAGCGGCAGCAGCAACAACAAGGACCACCACCATAACTGTTGCCAACAGCAGGATGCCTCGAATGATTACTCCGATGCTGATTCGTGTTCCTCAACTGGCGATTGCACTTCGAGCTGTTGTACGCATTGTGATTTAATGAATGTTGCCGATGTACTTGAAATGCCTGCTAATCGACGAAATGAAGATCAAATTGTACACGATGATTTTGATGATGTTGAACAACTGAGAATGGGACCAAATGCAACCACTTTGATGTGCTCCACACAGAGATGACTGTCCAATTATGCTGCACCGAGGTGCTCGTTGTTGTATTTAATAGATTTGCAATTAGTTTTTCTTTTCGCTTATAGATAGAAGTAGATTTTTTTTGTTTGGTTTGAAATACTTGTAAGAAAGTTATTTTGAAATGAATCTTGGTCTTTGTTTAGAAAAAAGTTGAATATGGTTCTTGAAATAACAAAACAGGCAGAATGGCGGAATATTGATATGTGTTGATCAGGGAAGTACAGGAAAAGTCCTCTAAAAATCAGGGGGTTTTGCGTTTTGTGTTTCTCTAATTCAGAAAGCATGTATGTAAATTGGAAAAAACTTAAAAATATGATTCATAAAGTGCTCAACTATATAGGTTCTAAAGATACTGTTTATATAGTTTTTTCTCTCTCAGTTTAAATTTCATATACATTTATTTTTATTGCACTCTTGGAAACTTTATTTGTTTACAAAGAACTTAGAACAGAAAAAAGCCTAAGTTGCCTTAATAAAGTTATAAAACTGATCGAAATGTCGAATATTGTTCGGGGATTATTTTAGAAATTTTGTGGAAAGTGTTGAACCTATTTAGTTGAGCGGGAATTTGTTTGAAAGTTAAGAGTCTTGATATTTTCAAAATAATATTTGAACTTAGTTTGTATTTCATCTGTAGTATGTCTAATGTTCGATCACACTCGTGCGTTTACTTGGCTTTGTGGGACTCATCGCCTTGGTTCAACACACTCGAAATGATCGCAAGCACATTGAGTTAGAACGATTAAGCTCTTTGCTTCGTACGAGTCAAAATAAGCCTTTTGCCAGCAATGGCCAAGCCTTTTCGACACTCTACTCTTGTTTACTCATACGCGAAACAGAATTTACTCGTACGTACTCTGCTGATTGACAGCGAGCTTCGACAATCCTCTAATGCAATTGTTGTTGTCTTTTGAAAACTTCAAACAACAACATGCTACAAAAAGGAAAGAGAAAGCTTATGCAAAATACAAATGCAAAAAATAGGCCATCATGCTGTCTCTTTTGCTATCACAAATTGTTGTTTTTTGTGTGCTTGTGTCGATTGTGTTCAAGCGTTGATCGTCACAACTCGCAGCAAATCTTTGACTTCGGCAACAAGTACTCTTGGTGATTCGCGGCCGTAGCTAGGAGTAATCGCGAGTATTTGAACCGAACGAGCTTTACCCATGACGGCTCGCATCAGAACTTCGATTTTGTAACAAGGGGCTTTGCGTCGACTCGCGGCCGAAGCGCTGAGTCAACTTGAGTATGAGTAAGGGCAATACTCGAGTCTGAAAAGCCTTGAGCGCTGAGCGATTGTACTCGTGGCGGCTCGTTGCAGTTCTCTGATCCAAACCTTCTAGGTCTTGGCAGCAACTACAGAGACGTCTTGCTGATTTTTCAATTTACCCCTCATTAAAATGGTCAAGTGCGCGGCAGTGAGAAGAAATTAGCTATAAATACCAGACTTTATGACTAATCGAAAAAGTACACGTACACTTGTACACAAGTAAATGTAATTTGTATATTTAACCGGTTAGAAACCGGACCAAAATAAAAAGAGATAACCGTAACCGTAACAATTTGATTTTAATGACCGTGACCGTAACTGCAACCGTATTTCTTTTGCTTTTAATCCCTGACTATCGGTGGTGACACAGAAATCTCTAGTGATTTTCGTTTAAACGTTTGTATTTCGAACTAAAACTGCTTGCATTTATATGCGAAAATAACTACAGATTTCTGTGTCAACCCCGTATAATATTGCCTAGAAGTTTTCAACTCATTAAAATGTTTTTTCCGACCACATAAATTATATTTACAGGCATGTTCACAATTCCACTTCCACGGAAACGAAAGATTTTGTTGGTTTTAAAAAGTAATGCTTGTTGGCCGGTGAAATTAAAAGTATTTCGCAATTTACGCACTCGTACAGTTCCATTGTACATAAAGTAAATTTTTCTTAATACTGTGATCAATTTAGAACTTATTTATGGAATTCGATTTGCATTTAACAGGCATGTTATTTATTACACTTCCACTGCAACTTTTCGGAAACGGAATTGATTCAGTACTCGCAACACAAAAACGAAAGCGTTTTTATACCCTTGCAGAGGGTATTATAAAATTGTCCGGATGTTTGTAACGCATAGAAGGAAGCATTTCCGACCACATAAAGTATATATATTCTTGATCAGCATGACGAGCTGAGTTGATTTAGCCCTGACCGTCTGTCCGTCCGTCCGTCTGTCTGTTTCTATGCTATCTCCTCCGTCAGTTTAAAAGCTATCTTCACCAAACTTTGCACGAAGTCTTTTGGTACAAATACGCTGCACATTTGTCGGAACCGGCCGGATCGGATGACTATAGCATATAGCTGCCATAGGAACGATCGGTTGAAAAACTCGTTTTAGTGACAAAAACTTTTTTGTTTTCAATGGGGACCGCCTCCAAAGTACGTATTTCTTAGTTTGCTATCCTTTCCCAGGATTTCACTAAGTTTGGTCCAAATCGGACATGACTATAGCATATAGCTGCCATAGGAACGTATCGGTCGAAAAACTAGTTCTAGTGAGAAAAACTTTTTTGTTTTCAATGAAAACGTCCTTATCATTGGCATACATTTGTTTTGTATGCTCTTACACGATTCTACAAAGTTTGGTCAAAATCGGATGGCTATAGCATATAGCTCCCATAGGAACGATCGGTCGAAAAACTAGTTCTTGTGAGAAAAACTTTTTGTTTTTAATGGAAAACGTCCTTTTATTGGCATATATTTATTTTATATACTTTTAGCACAATTTCTACAAAGTTTTTTCAAAATCGGATGACTATAGCATATAGCTGCAGTATGAATGATCGGTCGAAAAAGAAGTTCTAGTGAGAAAAACTTTTTTGTTTTAATTGGGATCGCCTCCAAATTTGGTAATTAACAGTTTTTTATGCTTTTCCATGATTTCACTAAGTTTGGTCGAAATCGGACATCTATATAGTATAGATCCCATAGAAAAGTAAGGTCCAAAAAGTAGTCTTAGTTAGAAAAACTTTTTTGTTTTCAATGGAAGCTGCAAGGGTATACAAAACTTCGGCCGAGCCGAAGTTAACTTTCCCCTATCTTTTAAAATCAAATATTGGCCTTTGTTGCAAAAATTTATGAAACTTGCGAACGAAATCGTTTTTTCAACTGGGTCTGACGATTTCAGTGGAGTGTTGTACTTAATCGCTATCTCAATTAGCGATGGATATTACTCTAGCACAGGGGTGGGCATCGCCTAGCCCGCCTGTCCCTTGCAGCCCGCACCGTTATTTTCACTCAACACACAACGGAATTTGTTTTACCGTTGCTCGTCTCGGCTCGGCCGCAGTTTACAACAACAACTAGCTGATGGAAAAGTGTTATTGTTGTAGTTGCTGTAGCAGCAGAACCCTCGCGTCAAATTCTGCTGCCCAACCCTGCTCTAGCATATCGCAATTGGTCGACGGATTCAGCTAATACTTCAAGTACTTTATTTAGTTAAAAAATAGACCAGAGTTAGTAAATAATCATATTTTTCAAGCACAATTACTCAATAATCTTTCTTTTCACTCACAATTATTGAAGTAATTGTAAAAGTAATTAAATTTTTTTAGCATTTAGCATCAAAGTCATAACTACGATTAACAATCAATCTTAATCAGGAATTGTTTTTCATTATTTGATTAAATATTTTAATGAAAAATAATTAAATTTGGGAAGTAATGACTACTTTACAGCTCAGAAGCAAAACCAATGTTCGAACCAAAAGCTTCTCCTAAAAACCTTGAACCTGAAAATCCAGATAATTAACCATTGGTTAATTTACTTTAAGTTTAGGCCCGCGAAACGAAACCCCGAAAAATTTCATAACTGAAAATTTTATACGATTTGGAAGTTAGATTTAGCGTATTTTGCTGTCAAGATGATTTTTGCCAGATAATGTTTTCTAGGTAAGATTCTGCTAAAAAATGGCAAACTTTTTAGTAAAAGTTTCAAATCGGGAAAATCGGAGGCTTAAATTGGCTTAGGATCTGCTTTAAATTAAATACCTACTTATTAACTCCTGAGTACTCCAATTTGTTGTTTAGCCACATCCACAAATTTTTCAATTAGTTCAGAGCTCAATTTCTATTCAATTAAATTCTCGTTAGCTGGCTTTGAAAGCTCTTGAATTTCCCAGAAAAGGTCATCAGTGAAATCCCTTTATATGAATTGTGTATGTGAAATTGCTTTTCTACCGCATCCATTTAAACATTTAAACGCTTCTCAGCTTGATTGTTATTTTATGTTATTCTTGTTTTTCGTACTTTTGTTGTTATTGCAGCTTAATTCAATAGCAAATTAAATATTTATTTACAAATGGTTTTTCTGTGTTGTTGTTGCTGTTGTGTATGTAGTGGACTTTGTAAATATGCATTCGTTGAATTGATTTTCCTTTTGTGTACGTATTTGTTAGATTAATTAAAAATAGATTACACTTACTTCACACCAAAGAGCAAAAATGCCAATAATTTGCAATTACTAATTTACCCTTGTCTATACATCTGTCTCCCTTTCTCTCTCTCTTTCAAATTGCACCAATCCTGCCCTGACCTGCCTTTTTCGCCCCCCCAAATCATGCACTCAATTGCGAATGCAAATGGATTAATCAGGTAATCGACGCATGTCCGAGCGCGATCTGACGCGCATGGGTGGCGCCGAATCGTCCAAATCCCTGGGCGTCATCGGTGGTCCACTGATTGCCAATAGCCATACCAGTCACAGCCTCAGCCAGCACTTAAACCAGAGTCACCACAATAACAACAACAACATCAATAGTAGCATCATCAATCCCTTAGCTGCACACCTGCCCAATAGCAAATCGGTGCCGGCCCTGCATCATCACACGGGATCTGGTACAATATGTAAGTGAATTGCACCATCCTCCCCATCCGGAGCACAGTTGGCAAACCCCAATTCAATCTAACTTAATCTAATCGATATTTAATCCCGATTCTAATTGATTTCTCTCACCACTCTCAACCTCTAGCTCTGGCCAATTCCAAGTCACGCAGCACGCACAGTTTGCATAACAACACATCAGCCCTGGGCGGTGGCGGAGTTGGAGCACTGTTGGGTCAACCAAACGGTAGCCACAACAATGCAAATGGAAATGGCAACGAGCAAGGCTTCTATCAGAATCTGAGTGTGTATCGGGCACAAAATCAAAGCCAACCGATTTTGAACGAGAGGTATGTATGAAACAATTTGTATGGCTATGTGAGGGAGTGGGTGAATGGGTGAGGGACATTTAAAATGCACTGGCGTTTAGCTGAGCGTCAAATTCGTTTCCTTTTTCGCTGTTTGTGTGGATTTGCCTGGGGATTGGGGAGTTTGCGGTGGTATACATTTGAAATTGGTGTGTTGAAGTTAAAAGAAAATGCTATGGGCAATTGTTTACTAAAATAAATTTTGAAAAACTATTGGAAATGTTGAAAAATTCCAAGTTTTTATACTCTGTACCAGAGGTACACAGAGTATATTAAGTTAGTGCATAAGTATGTAACAGCCAGAAGGAAGCATTTCCGACCCTGTTAAGTATATATATTCTTGATCAGCATCAACAGCCGAGTCGATATAGCCATGTCCGTATGTCCGTCTGTCTGTCTGTCTTCTGTCTGTCCGTATGAACGCACAGATCTCAGAGATGGTAAGAGATAGAAGTTCGACGTATATGGGACAAAAACTTCTTATACTTGCAGGCAGATCAAGTTTATTTTCCATTTTTGCCACACCACCTCCCGCCCCCGAAATTTAGAAAAAACGTCATATCTCCGTCAGTTTTATTGATAGAAGGTTCGAACCTTCTGCACATATTTTGAAATCAAGATTATTTATCGATCCGCCAAAGGATTGGTTAAGATCGGATGAACGGTTGTTGAGCTACAAAGAAAACAAACAATGATGGGCAGCACTTCACAGGTACAGAGTATGTTATAGTCGGGCTTGACCGACTTTCTTTCTTTTTTCAAAACACTAAAAATGAAAATTTGACGATATCTCAAAAACCGTTCTACTTTCCACATATCTGAGAGCAGATTTAAATTAAGCGAGAAATTTTACATTAGAATCAATTGTTAAATGTTCCGGATATAAAAATTATTGACATTTTGTTGCATTGTGTTATTAGAAGAAAGTCGAACTCGGATATTTAGCGATAATACTGATAAGCGTGATCATTCGCGATGCCTCCTGTATCGAGCGTGACGCGCAACGCTCTAAAAATGATGTGCGTGATGTTCGTGATTCTACTTACAGTTGAAAAATGCTGAATATTAAAATAAAATATATGGTTTATATTCAAAAGATTGAGCAACAATTGATGTTATGAAGATTCTGTTATCTACAACTAATTACAACGGCTATTAAGTGTGCTCCATATCAATAAAATTTTCAAAATTTCATTCAAAATTTAAAATGAAGATGTATAAATTTTTCACAACTTCTTTTGTTATAAATGTATATACAAATCCTTCATTTTTTTATATTAGTAACGGGCACCTCTATAATACGAAAAGCTAAACAACAATGTCCTTTACTTTTTTCCCTTGACAATCTTTCATTAATAACCAGGGATCGCATACAAAACTAGGCTTTGTACTCACTTGGTTTATTTTCGCGATTTACTGATTTGTCAGTTACCAAAAACGGTTAGAAACTTTCTTTATGATCTTGACTATAGCACACAAGCCAAAAGATTGAGAGGAGTCTGCATTGGCCCTTTTGGGGCTGTGTCAAGCCATTTTTCATTACATTTACATTTTATATCCTCTTTGGTAATTTTCCGCGAATTAATATGTCGTCAGTCATAACCACGTTCCACTAAGTTCGTAACTAAGATCGGTTTTCCCACCTGCCGTACATAACTAAAAATAATTTTTGTATAAAAATAGTTCAAAACAAAAACAATTTTTGTACGCACGAGTGCTAAACAAAAATAATTCGGTACTTGCTTTCTTACGGTCTGTACGTTAAGAAATATTAACCGTACTTGAGTTTTTTGAACAGTACGTTACGAAAATGTACCGTGCTGTCTGAGTACGGTACTTGGCTTTGTTCAGTACTTTTTGTGTGCCGAACACAAGTACGGTACCTTGAGAACCCTCTTAATAACATTTAAAAGCTAGAGCAATAGTCGATTTATACTTATATTAGCACAGCTTTCGTCGGAGTTGCTGTCTGTTCGTGTAACCAGATATCTGTGTTGTCATCTAACTGCATAGCTCAGTGATGAGGTGAAATAGAACCGCTGTTATCTATCATGTTATTGGTTTGTCTAAAAAAAGTGTGCTGGCGTTGCCACTTCCTAGTTTTTATACCCTTGCAAAGGGTATTATAATTTTTCCAAGAAGTTTGCAACCATATATATTCTTGATCAGGGTGACGAGCTGAGTTGATTTAGCCCTGTCCGCCGGTCTGTCTGTTTTTACGCAAACTAGTCTCTCAGTTTTAAAGCCATCGAGCTGAAATTTTGCACAGAGTCTTCTTTTTACTGCACGCTGCTAATATGTCGGAACCGACCGAATCGAATGACTATATCTTTTATCTCGCATAGGAACGATTAATCGAAAAACTAGTTTTAGTGAAAAAAACCTTTTTGTTTTCAATGTAAACGTCTCAAAATTTTCTATTTATTGGTTTTCTATGCTTTTTCATAATTTTACTAAGTTTGGTTTTACTAAGTGGCTTTGCTTTCTCGTTTCTGACAGTATCATAGCGGTGAATGTTTTTACCAGTCTTCAAGTCGGCATACCCATAAATTTCCGTTTGTAGTATGTGAAGTGGTTTGCAGTCAGTGCAAGCATAAGGAAGGCAGGCCGGTTTCCAAGTGGAGTGCATAGTTTGGAGTAGTGCGGGGTTGTTTGAATATGCCTTTAATGAATAATCTTTGTTATCTCTCAACCTCACCCCCAAATTTGAGATACTGCCAAGTATCTTCCGAAGTCTTTTCCGAAAATGTTTTTCCAAGTGCTGTTTATTGCTTTCTTAGAATCTTGCAGTTTTTCTTGTAAGTGTGGTTTGAAGCTTAAGTTTTTGGTGATAGTCACGCCAAGATATTTAAAGCTTTTTGCCGTTTCCAGTTCAACGCCATTTAAAACGCATCTGTTGACTCTTGCACTACGTCCGCTTCCATCTTTTACAATCAAAACTTTCGTCTTATCCACGTTTATTTGTAGACTCCATTGTTTGCAATATTCAGAGAGCTTATCATGGCTTGAATCACCTCGGGGGACACTGCTAGTAATACCATATCAACTGCGTACATTAATGCTTTGGTGTAGGTCAAATATTTAGCTTAAATAATTGGTGGGTAAACATATGCAGAGGCTACCTGGCTAATCTTGACGCGCAAACAATTTAGTCAAATTTTTTAGAAATATTTGCGCAAATGATTTGATTGGGGGATCTGAGCCTTAGGCATCGGAGCTGTACAGTCCGTGTTGTTTGCGTTCTGAAATTAATTGATTTAAGTCCCTATGGAGCTGTCATATTTAAAATGAATCAAAATCGGAGTAAGAATTAAGTCCTGGGTTTAAATTCGGCGAACATGTTTGATATTGTCAGTACTAGATATCTGAATCAAATTTAGCGAAGACTAAAAAAGTTCCAAAAATATCCATTTGGATTGGATATTTCTTTAATATCCTTTGATCATCCAACGGAGCTGAAAATTCATCCAAGGGATGATCATTTTTAATATCCTTTGGATGATTTTTCAGTTCCATTGGATGATGAAATGATATTAAAGACATATCCAGTCCAAATGGATACGGGAAATCATCCAATGGATATTTTTGCATATTCTTTTTTTTCTCTGTGCGGCTTTGAATTACCGTTTCTGAAACTGTTCTTTTTAAATAATCATAAATCCGGTCCTAACATCAGCAGACTTAACTATTAACCGTTTCGAAAAAACTTAAATAAGTAGGTATTATAAAATTTAATTGAAAACGTCCATTGATGGCACAGGATGACTAGGTAAAGTCACCAAATTATTCAACTTGATTCAGACTAAATGCCAACGCTAACTACATAGCCAAGTCCTTTCACCAACTCACCTTAAGCCTTAAAGGTCATGAATAATTGACAAGAAATTTGTATGTTGTTGCTGTGTGGTATGGTAACTAAATTAGTAGCTAAAATTCCTCCTGTGTGTAATTCCAGGATGTCATTGCGTTTAAAGAAATTGCTTTATGGTTGCATACCCATTAAAAGTGAATATCAACTAGTAGAAATGAGCCGTGTACGTGAGTAATTAATAGTTGAGTGTTGTTAATGTTGTACAGGCACAACAGGCACGTTTCACAGCACGTTTTGTAATTTAAAATGTTACCAACACCAGCAACAGCAGCCACAATCATAAGCAATTGCAGTTGTTAACTTACCATTTCACTTAACTTTTATAGACCGCCCATGTCCTCACATGCCGCCATGAGCGCCTACAATGGCAATTCCCCGCTTGCCGTCGCCGGCACACAACATCAACAGCAGCAGCAGCAACAACAGCAATCCTACCAGCAGCAGCAACATCTGCAGACCAATGCTAATTTACCACCCAGTCGACCTGTTTCCGCCTATTATCACAGTCAACAAACGTCTCAGCAGCAACTTCAGCAACAGCAACATCAGCAGCAACAGCAACATGCACTGCAACAGCAGCAATTTGCGCACAGCAGCAGCAATCTTAATGGACAGCAGCAACAACAACAACAGCTTACCCTAAACAATCGGGCCAAGAGTCAACAAAACTTTCAACACACCTTACGTATGCAGCAAATGATGGCTCCCTCCATGCCCAACATCAGCAACATGTATCAGCCACAACAACCACAGCAGCAGCAACAGCAACTTCAACAGCAGCAGCAACTTCCCCTGCAACAACAGCAGGCAGCTCAGAGCATGCAGAATGTTAATGATTATACGGGAGGTTTTCAAAATGGAGGCCTGGACTATCACCAGGCCAGACGCAGTCAGCTCCATGAGCCAACCACGCTCTACGAACTCCAACAACAACAACAACAGCAGCAGCAGCCCTCACCCAACTTTATTGCCCTGCCACCTAAACCATTGGGCAGTCTGCAATCACCCAATAAGCCGTCAAGTGTACCGCCCAGCACTGCTCCCAAGCCCCAACAGCAACAGAGATTGTCACAAGCCGCTTATCATGCGCTGGCTGAAGATAAGCCACCTCTACCACCCACCGCCACACATCCGCTGTACAAGGCCACTCAACAGCTGGCACCCGGTATGAACTATGTGGCCAGCACTTTGGATCCACCCAAGGGTAGCTATGTGCCCGGTAATCCCCCAGCCAATAGGCCACCACTGCACAGTGGCAGCAATCCTTGGGAGCGGGAGGAGCGTGAAAAGGATTTGGAAATGCGACGCGAGCACATACGACATTGGCGTGAGCAACAAATCTCGGAACTCTCTCAGACCATTTCCCGGTCACCACAGCAGGAGGAGCAGCTGAAGACTCTAATTCTAGAGCGAGATTTTGAACGTCGTGCCCTGGAGCTGCAGGAGCAAGAGGATCAAGACCAGGAGCAGCCATATGACAAAGAGAATGTACAGGAGCTGTTTAGATTGGCAGCTGGTGGTCAGGTTAGTGCCATACAAACGCCCATTACCAGTTATCGCCAGACGGAAATCAAATTGGCCGAGATTACCGAACCCAGTCCAGCCAGTCCAGTACCACCGCCGCCGCAGCATCAGCAGCAGCAGCAGCCAGTGAGCACCCAACAGCCCAAGAGCATACTCAAACATAATCGCTACTCTGAGGGTGGAGCCAGTGGCAGTGGAGCACCCTCCTCACCCTCCAAGTCACAAAAGTCCGCCAGTTTTGCGGATGAGCGTCATTTGCAAACGGAACATCCCATTTCCAGTTTGGCCAAGGAGCTGACACAACTTACCATGCTGGATAAGGATAATAACAATGAGACTTTGGATGCGGCAGTGCCGCCACCGCCGCCGCCAGAAAGGAATAGCTCATATTTGATAATGTCCCAGCAAAAGCTGAGAGGTAGCGGCACCAGCAACGCCAGCGCTGCCATGGGACTGCTCAAGACATCCACCAGCTCCAGCTCCAGCACCACCCACCCCACCAGCAGCAGTCAAGAGATTAAGAAGGCTCAAAACAACAACAATAACAATTTGAACAACATCAACAATAACACCATGCAGGCATCGCCCATCAGTGCCATGGAATTGAATGCTGCCTATGTGTCGGCCACGGGCATGATGGGTGGCTTGGGTACTCCACCGCCGCCTCTAATGCAGCGAGATAATAAGAGAGTGAGCTTCCATGATGAGGAGAACATGACGCAACAGCAGCAGCAGCAATATCTGATGGACAACTATCTAATGGAGCATCCGGATTTGGACACCATCAGGGAAGATGCAAGTGTGAGTGCAATTTAGGATTTGAAGTTTAAACTGAATGGCTTATGGAAATCTGTTTTTATTTTCCAGTATCTACAGCATAATCTAGATGCCTCCCTGCTGCCCTCCATGCCTGCTACACCAGATGCCGCTCTCTGGAATACCTCTGTGCAATCTACACCTGGAGTAATTGGAGCCCAAGAGGTCTACAGGTATGTCTGATAGTTAGTGATAGTTATCTGCCACATTACAATTCATCATTTAAAGATGAAAGCAAAATGATGAATCGAACTTATTTAAGCTTTTGAAAGAACTTCAATCTTTCGAGTATAATTTTTTGAATAATGTGCAATAGGCAAAAACCTTCCTTAAAATCGGTAAATGTTATTATAGCGAAACCGATTCTACCCACTTGACAATCGACCTCGAGAACGGATCCGTTTTCGACATTTTCTAGAAATTTTCTCTTACAAAACTATCGAGAACGTGTCCGATTTTGGTCCGAAAAAGTATTACCTGTCGCTCAGTTTGTGGCAGCAAAACTTAAGTTCTCGAAGCACGTGTTCGGGTCCATTCTCGACACTTTCTCGATAGCGAAAACAGATTGAAATTGAATCTTTTCCGTTTGAAACCCACATCTCTAAGGAGAAACGGATGTCAATTTTAGAGAAACTATCGTATTAACTGATATCCGTTTGAAACCCACATATCTATGGAAAGCGAACTTCAATTTTAAGAGAAACTATCTCGAAGGTTCGGATACATTCGAGAAATTCTCGGGTGGGTAAGATCTCTTCTCAGTTTCTTCTCTTTTCAGCTAGTTGGTAACACTGGCACATTTTGTGTGGATCATTTCCATATGCCAATTGGAGTACCAATTTTCGATCCTTTTTAGATATTCTGCAAAGTCATTTTTCTCGACAACTTGTTGATATCTATCGGATGGCATATCGTGGGTATAGAGGGTATATAGTGTTGGTCTCGGGAAGATTTCTTGAGAGACACCAGCGCTAATTGGCCTTGTGTCTGTGTATTTCCCCCTTTTGGATTACCGCAAAGTCCCGTCTATGCATGAAGCTCTTAATAAGCAGGTACAATTGAGGCCTGTCAAAGGTCTGAATCACATCAAGGAAGACAGCAACTGTATAATCCTTTTCTTCGAATCCTTCCAGTATGAAGTTTACAACTCTATTAACTCCGGGACTCTTTGGAAATTCAAACTTTTGCAGTGTTTAAATTGCTTCAGTCGAATCTCTTTTCAATATGAATAAAAGCAACAATTCCTCTGCCTTTGCTTCTAAGGAAAAACAAGCAAACAGCACCAACGCTTTCTTGTCATTTTGCATTTCGTTGCTTGCCCTCAGCAGAGCAAGTCGGAGTTCAGTTGAGAAGGAAGCAAACTTTTGGTCTTGCACAGAAGGCCTTCGTGCCATACTCTATCAAAAGCCTGTTTTACGTCTATAAATACTGCCACTACGTATTCCTTAGCTTGATAACCATCAATAATAAAATTGACACGATTCAATTGTTCCAAAAGCCAAACTGGAAGGGCTGAGATCCTACATTTGACCTCGTTCAGTGCCAACATTCGATTTAGCAGGCATCTTTTGAAAGTTTTCGACACTGAGGACAAAAGGCGAATAGGACGGTATGACTCCACCTCCGAGAAACTCTTCCCAGGCTTGTGAATCATTTGGGCTTTCTTCCAGCACTTAGGGAAGTAGCTTAACCGCAAAGCAGCATTGAACATAAGGACCAGAAAGAGAAGAGCTTTGATGGGAAGAGCTTTTAAATAAGATCCATTCGGGTATTGGGTTATGTTGTTAACTAATAGCTTTTTTAGCTGGACGCTTCCTTCTTATCAAAAATATGTCTTATTTTTTTTAACAAAATTTCTCCACGGTCTAAGATTCCGTGAACTAATTTCTCCACTGTCTTCCGTGAACTAAGCTTCGAATCAAACCCTTGGGTTTGATAGCTTAACCTTAGACCAGTGTTGCCAGAACATGAAGTTCAAAAGTTGCTAGATTTTCAAAAAAAAAAATGCTAGAAATAGCTAAAAATAAAAAAAAGTTGCTAAAATAAATAGCAAAAAATAAAAACTTCAAAAACTGTGGTTTTTGGTCTGAAGTCAAACAGATACTTGTAAAAAATTAATTTGTAATCAGTTTTGAATACAAAAATACTTTAAATTAGGTCTGCAAACCGCCAGAATAAGGGAGCCAAGGGCTGATAAATTTGCGCAAAAAAATTGCTAGAAATGGCTAAAAACTTAAAAATAGTGTTTTTGAGACTAAAATCCAAAAATAACTTGTCTAGTATAGTAAAGCACGCACATAATTTCGGTACAGCATCAGCAAACTACTACAATAATTAAAAAAAAAAACCATGAATGACCGCCGCGAATTTTTCGCATGATAATTCTTCATAATTTGCGATGTATTTAAGGAGTTATTATGGAATTTTTTGAGCACAGGTTTGAATACTTGACAATTACCAAAATTACTTTTCAAGGTGCTAAGACTAACAAATTCTTTAAAAAGGACAGAGTGCCGCAATGAATTCACAATCTCTCTTTTTGTTTGGAGTCCGAGCCAAACCCGAATCTACCCTGCGGAGAAAGTGTCTGGTTTAATACCAGAAGTATGCCAGTCTCTGAAAACTCGCAACTGGTTGCACTTCGTATCCAAATCAATGCATTGAAGTCGTCCATTTTACACAGGAATGTCATAGGAAAAGGTCAATTGTCCCCCATAGCAGCCATTTACTACCAGTTTAATTCCAATTGTCCCCTGCTGCAGCCATTTCCAACCAGTTTTATACCAGTTGGCCTGTGTGTAGCCTTATGACTGTGCCAAATATGAAACCTATACTTTATGCACTGTACTATGCAGTTATTCATGGCTTCACTTACTTGCTCTTCAAAGTAAAGTACTAAATCTCACGAATCTCTACCGCAATCACTCATGAACTAAAGCAATTTCTAATGATTATGCCTAAAATTATATAATTATCACTCTGAAACTCACTTCTGAGAGTTTTTACTCAGGGGAAGTTCTATATCAAAGGTTTCAAACCCATTTAATAGGCGTTATTTCGCACATCGTCTTAAAAATTTAAAAATTGCTAGAAATAGCTAAACATAATTTTAAAGTTGCTAGATTTATAGCTAAAAGCATTTCCAAAAATTTATAAGCATTTCCACTTTTGAAAATGCTAGATCTAACAACTAAATAGCTAAAATGGAAACAGTGCCTTAGACTTTCCAACGGATTTGAATTCGAAAACCCAAACCAAACCTTTTCTAAAAGTTCAGTGGTTCCCCGCCTTGATATTTTGTAGTCTTTTGGAGCTTTGTTACCTAGATCTTCAACTCAGTGAAAACGTAGTTTTTAAAACGTGTCAAATGCCATCTCAATTAACTTAATTACCCAACTATTCTAAAACAATTGCTTTTATTTGAAAATATCAAAAAATATCGATCCATCGATCCATCGATACCATCGATATTTTTTACCCTAAAATATTTATATCGAAATGATACTTTTTCATTCGATATAAATATCCGTCAACCCTAGTTCAAATTCTTCTAAAACTTAAAAAAAAACGAAAATCTTGAAATTAAATATTAGTTTTTATATGTTGAGTAATGAGGTTTACTTTCTTCCAAAATGTATTCATTTTATTATTATTTTTTTCTACTTGACAGAGATCCTCGTCAGCGCCGTCTAGCGGAAAAGCAACAACAACAACAGCAGCAACGCGCTGGCGATGCAGTGCCCGAGAAACTCTCCTTCAAGGAGAAAATGAAAATGTTTGCTCTAGAATCGGGGGAGGATAATACGCCCAAGGATAAGCTGAAAATATCACGAGCCCAGCGAGACATTGATGCCGTGCACTGAGAACAAGGAGACGGATGACCAATCGATCCATTCAATTTGCTATGTACATACCCGTAATCGCAACCACAAACCTGAGACTTCAATATTGGGGGCCAAGTTGTTACGTTTAGCTCTACCTAACCCAAAAGCAACCAACAAAAATATATAGAAATTGTTAAAAGCACCAATCTAACGAATTTGCTAAGCAAGGCAATAAACAAACCGTAGCTATCGCGTTCCAACAAAATTGTTAACTGAATTCAATTAGATGAAATCAAATATGATATCCTTAGAGTACTATAAATCGCAACGAAAATTAAAGGGCGAGCCACAAAAAAGTAATTTTTAATAAAAATGGCAAAACATTTGTTGCATTAAATTGAGTGTAAATGACAAGCGCTAGTTTCGATAAGTATCATAACATTTACCTGGGAATTGTGCGGATCAAGAAACGTTTATATAGACATATATAGTGCATACATAATTAGCCAACATTAAAACAAATGGTCCAATTATTCAATTATTGAAATCGATATATAAAAATATATTTACAAACCACAAACAAATTCACATATATTTTTAATTCAAAGAGAATTTTCTTACACCTTTTAATGCTTAGAGGAAAAGTACCAATTTAAATCAAATAGGATTTCACTACCAGAACCTAAAGGCTTTAAAACAAAACATTTACACCTAAACACACCTAAACGTATATTATTCGAAATCACAGCAAATTATTTTTGTGCATTCCAAGTATTTCAAATATTATCAAAACGATGGAAAAGCAACCATAAAATTATCCTTAATAAGACGCGATTTATTTTTAATAAGCGAAACTATTTAAAAAAAATATACATAAACACAAAAAAGAGAAAATATATAGATAAACTATATACGATATATATATATATATATAAAGCGAAACTAACAATTTACTAATGCAAGTTACAACATACATGTATGAAAATTCTGTAAAAAGAAACACGAAATATTATGGTTTAGTTCAACTTTAAGCGCGTTTAGTTTTAACTATTAAAATATATCAAAAACGAAAAACAAAACAAAAATTGAGCAACATATTGTGCATATTTATGCAAATTAAAACAGTTAATTATATTACAAAAAGAAAAATAAGTGTACGGTTGGTTTTATTCGAAAGGCTACAGAAGGGAAATCAAATTGGTTTAACTTTTTCTCAACAGGTTCCCTCCAAAATTATGGTTAATTATTCAATAGGTGCATCATTTAGGTCCGCTTATTCGAATAAAACTGTGACTAGCCGAATTTGAGTGTCTGATAGTGCGATTACTGAGTAGCTGAGAAACATATTTAACCGAAGCCTCATATTCAAATTAATTATTTGATATCGAACTATCAGTTTTATTCTTAACCCTTTCGACCACAACTTTTTTCCTGTAGAATGCAAATTTTTATTTCACTTTTAATCTTTTTGTATTTATGTAAGAAATATTTTGACAACATTTTGAGGCATGGCGCAACCGAAAGTTGCCTGTGAGCAACGTTGGGCCATAGTAATATACATATAATAGAACATTTTTTTTTTGAAAAATTAGGTGTGGTGAGAGGAGAAATTCAATATTTATTGTTATTACAGCAAAGGTATACTCTTCATTTAAGGCAAATTGACCCTGGTTTTCGTGACTTCCGTATTCTGCAACATCGACTAGAGGATTTGACTCTGCCTAGAGGATTTGACTGGAACTTGCACTTCTTTGATTGATGCAAAGACACATTGATGGGGAGTAAAGCGATATTCGAGCTATTTGATGGTCGATTTCTCTTATTTCAAACCAACTATTACCAGCACATTGTAAAAGCTCAAGCCACTCAAGCCACTTCCATTTGAAATTTAACTAAATGTACATAAAATGATTTTCCTCAATTTTATCAAATGAAAGTTCCTTCTATATAGTAGCCACTCATTTGTAACGAATGCTCCCAATCATTAACAAAAGATTAAGATGTACCATTTTTTGGAACGGTGCTTGAGCTTGTAGAGCTCCATTACCATATTGGCCAAATCTACTTCTCCCATAAGCTTATTGTAAGAAGCAACAATCGCAGGTCCAGCAACATCAATATAAGCTTTTTCTTTTGGACACTTGCATATCCCAACAGGTTGATGGTCTTCACACGAAGATATAAGTCGAACTCGACCTTTGGCAAACGATTTCACACATCGTAGATTACACTGTGCTACAGTGCAGAAAAGAGCAGGTGGCGTTTAACACTTCCTCATTCTTGGATTTCCACGGGGACCGACACAATCTGAAGATATGGCCCAAAAACTGTTTAGTGCTTATTTTGATCACTTAACTTAATTCAAATATTTTCAAATGTTGATCAAATGTTTTTCCTTTTGCCAAATAATAAGAAAAAGCAGATGTACGTAGTACTGGAATTCCTGGAGCCATTTAAATGCACAACGCTCTTGATTGAAGCAGATACGAATCCTACTATACATTCTGTCATGCTGCATATGCACTTGCTCAAGGAAAAGAATATTAAAGTGAAAGCATGCAATAATACTCCTAAGGAAATTCGTGCAATTGCTGAACACTCTTTACAGATATCAAATTGCAGGTTTTTTGTGGCCAGAGTTTAAGCAGTTTCGCTATTTAAATGAAGAGGAACGTGAGGAGATCTTTAACCTCGCAAAACAGGAACGGGTTTCGATTTTTATGACATCGTTCGAAACGACAGATGGTCAATTAAGCATGGATGAACTGACCGAATGTGACAAAAGCAAAGATAATGATCTAGCCGACGATAATATGTTGGATTATAGAGATATACAAATACCCAATAGACAAAGCTCCGACAGCCTAATAAATGTCCAACTGGAGATGTACAAAGTTGCTTTTTATCCAGAAAAAAATATATTGAAGTGGTGGAAGATGCACGGAATGGAATTTCCCCTGATTGAGAAACTAGCAAGGCAAATACTATGTATGCCTGCATCTAACGCTTCTAGTGAAAGATGCTTTAGTTCGTCGAATCGTGTCTTGAAAGAACGGCGAACCAACCTTAAGGCTGAAAACTTAGATACTATTTTATTTTTACACTCAGAACGCAAAGAACAAAGCAAATGTAACAATTCTTGTACCAACTCACACAACCCAAAATATAGAACATTCCCAAAAATTTTTGAACTGATTTTTTTGTTTGTTTTTAAAATGATTTCAGCTCTAGTTGGATTCAATAGTTTAGTTTTTCTGGCTCGAGGTCGTAGATCAGTTTCAGATATAGGCACGGATCACAAAATAATACGCCTAAATTACAATACCAATATGTAAATGATTAGTTTTTAGCATTTTGCTAATAAACACCTAGTGCGATTATATTTAGTTAAGGTTATGAATTCTATCTATGACCATTTTGGTTCATATTGATCTGAAGAATTTAGGAATGGATTTGGTTTTTGGAATTATAAATGAGCTGTCGAAACGAAGGTCATAGTGGACCATCTCAAGTCAAAGATTTCGCGGGCAAATATCGCAAACAGAAACTATAAAATTATTTTTAGTCTTAACACCGCGAGCTCTTCAGATATTAGTGATTAAATTGGTCATCATTCTAATTTGAAATGTGTAACAATAACAATACAACTAAAAAATAGTCGGGACTTCTTTCGTTAAGAATCTTCAGAACATTCATGACTCAATAGTTGCTCCAAATTCTTAAAAAAAAGTTCCCATGGTGACAGTGGCTTTTGTGATGTTAAAGAAGATTTAATGAGAATTAGTTTACCTTAAGTACAAGTCATGTTATGCATCCCGGTAAGTCAACAAGGTCAGATGGATCATTTAAGCCTTTGGAAGGGCACACCGCTTATTGATTTATTTTGTATTGCAGATAATAAAATTCAAACAACACAAAGTTTGAACTAAAAATTACCCATACGCCATACCCAAAATTTCAACAATGAAATCTGTACGTGTGTCGATTTTTGAACTTTTAAAATCTGATAAATTATTTCGAAATTGTTAAAAATATTTTCCAAATATAGGTATATATAAACAAAAATGGAAAACAAATATACTACACTCTTGGTTGGCCCTTAAATCACGAAATTGAAGTCAGAAAGGCTGTCTTGTCTTGTCCGAAGGTCATCACATAACGAAGTGTGAATGCAGTAGTCCACCAACTGCACAATTTATGGCAACATTCCACATTTGACATCATACGGGGCCTTTCAAGCAAAAGAACGAAATCAGAAAGTTGGTCTAATTCTGCAAAATTTTGTCGTGGCACTTGGCCGATCTATAGTTCGATCGCGGCCTATCGATTCATATGCAAGCCTGCACCTTTCTTAGGAACTGGAAGCTGGGTTGCATTCTTGCTAATTGCCAGTTATTAAAGTAAAAAACTAGTTCTTGAGAGAAAAGTTTTTATTTTCAATGGAAACGTCCCTGATGTTGGCATACGAGGTGTGTTCAAAGGAAAAGGTGAATTTTGAATTTTCGCGGGCTGTGCTCATTCAATTATCAATATTTTGTTTTGGTTATATTCGGACACATATATTTATCATATGTTTGCATTAGCAGCCAATTTCGATTAGTAATTTGTTTTTGATAACTGAAAAGGTTAGTCACATTTTTGTGCTCTTCGATTTTTGAATAAATTTAGAGCAAATGTAACGTCTCTTTCGTATCGCTCAGTAGTTGTTGAATGACGTCAACATCGATCCGGGGTTGCTCAAACGGGTCATTGGTGACACTGGTGACAAAACGTGGGTATATGGTTATGACATCGAAACCAAGGCCCAATCATCCCAATGGAAGCGGCGAGCCCGCCGGAAAGAACGCCAAGTTCGACAAAGTGAAGGTTTTGCTCACTGTTTTCTTTGATTACAATGGGTGTGCATCTGAGTTCCTGCCAAGAGGTGGTACAGTTAATAAGGAATACTACAATGAAGTTATGCAACGTTTGCGTAAAGCAATACGGCTCAAACGCCCCACAGTGGCTCGTTTTCCAAAAACTCGTTGCAAAAATAAAATTTCGAGTTGTGGAATTTGGTAACACTATTGATGCACTTTATTTAGGAATTGGTCAAAGTTTTTAATAACGTAAACGAAAGAATTTTACAATTTTTTTTTAGATGTAGGAGCTTTGTAAAGTGAAAACATTTTTCAACTTTTGAAAAAATGGAAAAAAAAATTACTTAAAAGAGCAAAGTTAAATGCATATCTCTCAAAAACCACTTGTACGACCAAATTTTTTTCCTGAGTAGAATGGTTATTTTAAAATACGAATTTATAAATTGAAAAAAAAAATAAATTTATAAATATAAAAAAGAAAAATTTCTTTTATATTTTTATATAGAAAAATCTAAATTCACACTGAGCATACCCATTCGTTGGTATAGAGTTCGGGGTTGACCGATTTTGAGCGCATGACAATTGGAACAATCTTTGTCCAATCCGCACCAATCAGGACTTTCGGATGAGCGGAATATTCGATATCTGGATCATACTAGAATGCGAGACGAAAGAACGATGCAGATGTAAATGCTCTATGCATTTGTTGACGTTGCCGGTCAATTCTTCTGCGTGTGCTACCAACTATTGTCTTGATTTTGAAAAGCTCGTGCCTTTTGTGATTGAGAAGAACGCCATAGCGACATGGTTACACGTTTGTTCGTCTGTTTGTTGCTGCATTTGTTTGACGACCTTCATCTTGCTATCATTGTCCACTGTAACACACACACAGATAGACGAAATTGTTGAAATTACTAATGGAAAACGATATACCGATACTATTTTTTGTTCTCTTAGTATTTTATCAACCTTTCCCGATCATAAAAAACAGAGATAAACAGGCAGCTGCGTTGTCAACGTTTTACACAATAATGAATCAGCTGTTCGTTGTTCTAACCACCGTGTTTTCCTATGTCAAAATAGCTTTAAGTAATTCAACTTTACTTCTTTATAAACCAAGAAAGAATGTCGGTCATACCCGAAGTTATTAAAATTTCGGCACAGCAGCCTTCTTTTTATACTCTGTATCAATGGTACACAGAGTATACCTTGTTTCTGACAAAGACCTGGGGTTAAATGCCTCTAAAAACCAGAACTAATACTTTATAATGAGTTCGACTTAACTTAATGTTAAATTAAATAGTATCGGACACCTGAATCTACAGTTTTTCAAATTACCCCATCTTCAAAAGACCAAAAAGAAGAACATTTCTGAATGAAGAATGAAAAGAAGTTTTTGACATCTTTTCGGATTTGACGCAACTTTAAAAGTCCGATAATATGACTTTCCGGGCAGAATTAAAAGTAAGTCGCAACGAAATACTAAAGATGTTACTTTAGAAGATGGTATAAGCTAAAATTAAGGGCGATCCAAGCATAAAATTGTGTCTTAAATCGTTTTCTATGTAGAAAATTGTACCTGTGAAGTGCTGCCCATTACCGTTGCGACCAGTGCTGCCCATAATTGTTTGTTTTCCTTATAACTCGACAACCGTTCATCCGATCTTTACCATTCCTTTGGCGGATCGATAAATAATCTTGATTTCAAAATATGTCCAGAAGGTTTGAGCCTTCTATCTACAAAACTGACGGAGCTAACGCTTATTCCAAGTTTCGGGGGCGGGAGGGGGCGTGGCAAAAATTAAAAACAACTTATTCTGCCTGCAAGTATAAGAAGTTTTTGTCCCATACACGTCAAACTTCAATTTCTAACCATCTTTGAGATCTGTGGGTTCATATGGACAGACAGACGGACATGGCTATATCGACTCGGCTGTTGATGCTGATCAAGAATATATATACTTTATAGGGTCGGAAATGCTTCCTTCTGGCTGTTACATACTTTTGCACAAACCTTATTATACAGTGTGTACCTCTGGTACAGAGTATAAAAGCAATATTCTGCCGAGTGTCACCCAAATCACCTAGGCGAATAAAATTTATTTAAAACCCTATTTTGGTTTTGGAGGAGTTGATTAACTAACATGTGACACTACACACCCAAAAAAATCAATTCGTACTTGAATTTTCAAGAACTCTGTTAAGTGTTTTTAGACGAGGGGCGTGGGATCAAGGAACTCAGAGGGAAGAGCAAGCTCATTTGAGAGAAAAGCGTTGAGTCCGCTCTCACAGTTTCGATTTATATGAGAGAGGGGTGTGTGGGCATTTTTGCTATCATGTTGCTTTGAAATTCCCAAACAGTTATGGCATTGCTGGCATGGATAGACGGATGTTGCACTACGTTGGTCAGGCAAAGATTGCTGCCGCTGCTGCTTCATAGTATGACAATTTTCTATGAAATAAATTAAAACAAAAAAGGAAAAACATCTTATTTTAAATTGTTGTTTGATTGGAATAAGGGCGCCATTATTTTGATCCTGAAGAGATCTTGATTCAAGAGGTGAACGATCTTTCTCTTGAACCTGATGAGCTCTTGATACAAAAACGAACATTCTAGGTTTTTGGCAATGCACTATGCTCTTGATTTAAGAATGAGCAATCTGGAATTTCAGTACCATTAGCACTTGATTCAAAAATGTTGCTGCTTGATTTGAGAATGTTTCATACTTGGATCAAGAATTACGCTCTTGGACCAAGAATTTTTATTCTTATCGAACTTTTGACATCAAAAATTCTTGATCTAAGTAGGAAATTCTGAATTTTTCCCAGCTTTGATGTAAAAAGGATATACAAGCACCGCAGAATTCTCAGCTTTTGTCCTACAAGATTTGTGCAAATATTTTGCTACCAATTTTTATTAGCCTCTTGGCCCTGCTCAGCTGTTTGGTGGGAACAGCTCAAGAATTTGGCGCCTCGTTTATTTCAAACTCTCAAGGAACAGACATGCGCATTGGAACTGTTCCCCACTAAGCAACAGGTTTGAGCTTTGTGGGTGTTTGGGTGTTGACCTAACTAAGTAAATTTTTTATGAGGCAGGCAAAAGGGAAGTCAAACGTTTGTCAAGCTATTGGATTTTACAAAAACAAATTAAATTCAAAGTCTAAGCAAATAATGTTAACGAAAAAGTTGAAAATTTCATTTCTGACTTTTATGCAAATTGAGGGAAATTCGGGAAATAAATATTTGTGCAGCAACATATTTGTCAATGTACCTGAGCCGACTTAAGACCATATATCGTTTTCAGGAAAACTTTATTCGTTACCTGACATCAATTGCTTCCTTTGAGCAGGGAATCTCAGCAATGTCTCGCACCCGTAAAGTTGCCGGCCAAGTTGCCCAACCGGGCGGCAAGGCAATTTAAAACTCAAGCGAATAACTTTAAGAAGCAGACCAATTGCCTGCACGCTTACTGAGTTGTATACTCTGGCGCATAGTTCGGGGCAAAATGTTTTTTTCAACAGTTTCCCCAAGTGAATTATTAAAATGAGCAAATCTCTTTGATATGCCTAAGCAAAGTAAGCTCGAAGGGGATTTTGGGAACGAAATCTTGCTGATTTGTTGACAGTTGCCAGAGGAAAGGCATTCGCGGAATTTTTCAATATTCTTGACTTAATCCCGCAGTCAATATTCGCCAGCTGCTGGCCACAAAGGAACGCAACAGGGCAACACACTGGCCGGGAAATCCGCTAAGCGAGAAGAAAAATATGAACTGTGGCCAAGGAAAAAACTTTCGAAACGCGCGACTATGGCAAATAAATCAAAAAGTGATTAGGCCAGTCCATAGAGGCGGAGGCAGAGACGTTTCCTTTCCAGCTGTCCAGCTGTAAATTGTCTGTTGAGTGGCTGCAAGGAAATAAGAAAACCAAGTCCAAGGTGTGTGTGTGTGAGTGCGCAAGATGAAAATGTGGGCCAACTTCTGTTGAAAGGAAACTCAAACTTGGCCATAAAACTTTTGCCACCGCTGCGGAGGCTACGGGCTTTGGTCAGCGGCGCCGTTGTGATAAATTGAGCAGCGTTAAGTGCGCGGGCAATCAGGAAAATCGTGGAAAATTATAGTTGGCATGCCCAGCAAGACAATAGTTTTCTCTTTGCGGTTTTTTATGTTCAGCTTTTTTTTTTCTGAGTTATGACTTCTTGTTGCTTTATTTGCATTTGAAGAACACAGTAGAAATTTGAAGTTTGTGTTTTGAATGAGTTAAGGGGGAAATAATGTTAAAAAGAACCTCAAGAGTGATAAGAAAATTGTGCAAATGCGAGGAAGGAAACTTTTTAAGCCAAGTACTTGCGCTGAGCTTAGATAAAGTAAACGCAACCGAGGTGAAGAACTTAAATTAGGGAAAGCTGAGTTCGTCTATGCCGAAGTTTTTATCCACTTGCAAATGTTCGTTCTCGTAAAACTTAGTGTTCGGATTTTGATCCATTTTGAAATATTTTATTAAAAGAGCTGGAATGGAAATTAGAACTAGTTCGGCTAAGTTGTTTAAACAGATCTTTGCTCAAAATACCTTTCTCAGCCTTATTGATACTCGTTTTTTGGGGAACCTATGCACTATGGTCCAGACGACCACGTTTGTTGGCCAAAACCTCATTTTTAAAAGCAAAAAATAACGTACTCACGTGATCCCAGTGGACCCGAGATCGATAGTAAAACGAATCTATCGTAGAACGTTCGTAAACGGACTTACAAACGAGACAAATCAGCGAGCGTTGGCAAAAGTTTCGCCAAACTATCATAAGCGGGCTAAAAAACGAATTATATGCGGGTGAAAGATGATACACAAAAATGAAGAGCTCAAAGAAGGGCGGAAAGTAGTTAGCGAGGACGAAAGTCCAAACTATAATTAGCGGTCTTAAAAACGAGTGATATACGGAATAAACATTAGAGCAGGCAATAGCCGAACTTTTTTTCCGATTTTGTCTCTCTCTGCAGAGCGTTTTGCAGCAGAGCGACCAGTGATTCATTTTCGTATCGTTTTCTCGTATCGTTAGCTCTCGTTTGCAATATCGTTTACGAGGGTTTGGTCCACTGGGACTCTGCATCCAATAGATGGCGCCACATTCGCGAAATTATAGGGATTGTGGTTGTGCTTAATTGACTATAATATTTGTTATTTCACTTAACTAATTGAACACCAATTGTTAATTGCGAGCTGGCGCGAGGCAGCCAGCGAGCAGTTGCATACATCATCGAGTACAGAATCTCATGGAGATGAGTGAGCTTCATGATGGTGTGGTAATCGATAGTCGCTGGTGACTAGTGTGGGCAGAGCCGCCACAAAATCAGCTGTTAAGCCTAGCGGTTGTTATTAAACAGCTCGTGCATTGAAAAAGTGGCAATTTGATTACAATTTATAATCATTGTAAAGTGAGAAAAAAACTTCTTTTAAACAAAATTTTGTGATGAATTCTAATCAGTGTGGTTTGAACTAAGTGTTTTGTAATGTGAACTGTTTGTATGAGTTGTGCTGTTTTCGTAGTTTTATGTTAAGGTGAGTCGTTCAAAATGTGTCGATTTGTGATGAAAACTAATTTTTGAAAAGGTATATAAAATGATTCCGGCCTATTCCGGCCCTGAAACTAATTGTGTGTCGTAGATTAAATAATTTCCTGTTGTAATGCATTTTTTAAGTTAACCCACTTTTGTCCACATCTCTTGCAATTTGCATTAATAGATCATAACCTCAAATTCAACAATGCGGAGTTGTTAGACTCGTGGAATTCACAGAGGAACAAAGCATCCAAGAAAAATGCAGTGCTCGAATTTGTGAAAACGATACTTTGGGGCGACATTTCCGTCTGGACATATTTAGTAATCAGGATTATTTATCGATCCGTTCAATCATGTGTTATGCTTCTCCGAAGTGGTGCTTCAGGACATACGAGTTAGCAGAAAGACTCCAAAGATACTTCATCAAAAACCGAACTATGCAATCCACATAAAAACTGGACTTCCTTCGCTTTCTACATATACCCTGGGATCTCACTTTGGGTACATTAGAAAGACTTTTGACCAACCGGAAAGTCGTCTGGCACACACCATGGCAAAGTTTTTACTGGAATGCCGATCTCACTGCTTTGCGGTTTGGCGCTCTCTGGCTGAAGAACACAACCTGCAGGTCAATTTGAACGATAAGGCATCCTGGGAAAAATCACTACAGAAAATTAACTTCATCGACCCAGCGTACAACAGTTCCAGCAGTATATTATATAAATGCCTGAATCTCTCTATGGGAATAAAAAATTACTTCAACGGCAAATATTGTCTCCCTGTTATTTCCTTCGTTTTCCGTGCACGCTGTGAATTGCTCCAACTAAACCCCAGAACATATGGAAATACCCCCAGCGTATGCTCCCTATGCAATCTCAACAGCATTGAAGACTCCATCCATTTTATCGCAATCTGCCCAATCTAGCTGGAAATCAAGGCTGCTTAATGGCACCTGGGAAAAATTAGCCTTCAACAACTGATCTCCATCCTAAACGGAAACAACTGGAACACGCTGCTCTTATTTATTAAAGAAGCTTATGCTTATTGGCAACGCATTATATCGGAAAATTCTTATAAAGTTTGTAAAAAAGGCTGACGGCTACAAGCTATAGCTACATTTTTGTAATATTTTCAGGGCTGCAAACCGGTTTTGAACCGAACCTGTTCGAACCCGGAATTCCGACTTTTATTTTGCTGTAAACCAAACCTTGAACCGAACCTCGTTAAAAATTAAAGCTGAACCTGAACCTGCTCCGAACCTAAAAGTTCGGTTCGGTTCAACAAAAATTATAGAAATGGAAAAAATTTGACCTACGGTCTAGCGATCTGACTTTCTCTCAATAAATGACTCCAAAGTTTATTAAATGATTCACAAAACAAGAACTTATCATTACATTAGTAGTATTTGTCTTGTGTAGACTACGAAATGAAATTTAACTTTACAGTAAATAATATTTTGAATATTCCCCCCCCATGAGTTCTAAAGGGTGATTTTTAAGAGCTATAGGAAAGTTTTAAAAAAACACATAAAATTCAGAAAAATGCATTTGAATCGATAGTACGGTCCATATAATTTAATGTTTGAAGTTTATTTCATGCAAATGTTGACCGTGACTGCGCCTCAAATGGTCCATCCGCTTAGTCCAATTTTGGCATACTCTTTCCAACATTTCGGCCGGTATCTCACGAATAAATGCTTCAATGTTGTCTTCCAATGCGTCAATTGAAGCGGGCTTGTCTGTATAGACATGAGCTTTAACATAGCCCCACAAAAAATAGTCTAAAGGCGTTAAATCGCACGATCTAGGCGGCCAATTGACCGGTCCCGAACGTGAAATAAAATTTTCACCGAACTCGCCTCTCAATAAGTCCATTGTTGCGCGTGCAGTGTGGCATATGACACCGTCTTGTTGAAACCACATGTCATGCAAGTCAAGCTCTTGCATTTTGGGCAAAAAAAAAGTTGGATATCATCTCACGGTATCGCTCACCATTCACAGTTACGTTACGATTCGCATCATCTTTGAAGAAGTACGGTCCAATGATGCCACCAGCCCATAAACCGCACCAAACTGTGACTTTTTCGGGATGCATTGGTAGCTCTTGCAATGCTTCTGGCTGATATTCACTCCAAAATCGACAATTCTGCTTATTTACGTACCCATTGAGCCAAAATGAGCTTCGTCGCTGAACACAATTTTTTCGGTAAAAAAGTGGATCTTCGGCCAACTTTCCAAGAGCCCATTCACCAAAAATTCTACGTTGCGGTAGGTCGTTCGGCTTCAATTCTTGCACCAGCTGTATTTTGAAAGGCTTCTCACCTAAATCCTTCCGGAAAATTTTCCACGTTGTTGAGTAACAAAGGCCCAATTGCTGCGAACGGCGACGAATCGATAATTGATGGTCATCATTAACACTGGCCGATACAGCTGCGATATTTTCTTCAGTTCGCACTCTACGTAAGCGTGTTGGTGGTTTAATGTCCAACAATGTAAATTTGGTGCGAAATTTAGGCACAATAGCCCGAATAGCCGCTTCAGTGGGTCGATTAAACTGACCATAAAATGGAAGAAGCGCGCAATGAACAGAGCACGCATTTTGATAGTAAAATTCAATAAATTGCAATCGTTGTTCGTTTGTAAGACGATTCATGGTTAAATTATAGACCAAACTGAAGATGTTTGACAGTGAAACGTAAACACGAAACATCGTGAGCTGTTTAAACCAGTGTTGCCAAAAATGATAATAGCTCAATTGAATGTGTTCCAAAAAGCTCCTAAACTGGTGGCATTAAGTATGTAGGCATGAGGATGGACCCAAAAACTGCCTGCCTACCAGGAAGGCAACTTCATTTTAATAAAAATAATAGGGTTGATGCTTCGAGTTTAGTGTCCCCTCTCTCTCTTTTTCCAGTATTGTAAAATGTGCAATGAATGGGCGTGGTACTGTACGGGGTATAATTTAGACACGTTCATATAAGTTGCGGATATTTGGGCTTCGATGTCATCTTGAATGTACTTAACTTAAGATTCACACATTCGATTTCCCAAAACTCATTATGGAAGAATATAGAAGGGCATTCCACAACTGAAATCCTTAATTAATATGCCTCAGGCTTTATTTACGTAAATTTTCTTATCTTTCAGTTTTAGTCACAATTAGATACTTAATAGATTACACTGCTGAGTTAAACGAAAAACAAAAATGAAATAAATCATAAATATTTTATAATTAGGAAATGGTATAAAAAACTAATTATTTAAAGAGATTTTTGTTTGATTTCGTTTTGACTTAGCTTAGACTTTGGCAAGTGTCAGCAGTTATAAGAAACAATTGTTTTTGTATGAATGAATTTCTGGGTGTAAACTCGTATTGTGTGCAATTTACCTAAAGAATTAAACTAATGTCTTAGACGCTTGCTGGGCAGACAAATCATGTCTTGTTCAAGGCAACCAATAGAAAGATTAACCACTGATGGAGACTGCTATAACCGTGACCCTGTCTATGCAGGCCAACGGCTGTGGACATAATGGCCGAAGCGGAGTATTCCCCTAAAAAGAGAAAAGGTGAGTACTTAGATGGCACCATTTTTTAACACAAAACTTACCACTTAGAACATGCAACTGCATGGATACAGCAGCACTATTCTCGGGCTCACAGGTGTAGTTGCCCGAGTGGGTTTTACGCACCAAGGGTATGATCAAGGAGCCAATCTGTAAGTTGAGTTTTTGTTATGACTGTACTTTGTTGGAGTTAGATAAAAGGCACTTACTGTATTGCGATTGTGTTCGGTGCTGCCAAAGATATTACGATCGATTTGTGTGTACCAACCAGTCGGAGATGCACTGGGCTTATGCTCATTCTCGGCATCCGAAGTAACTTGTTGATCACCACGATACCAGAATATATATTTTGGTGCCTCCAAAGTGCCACGCACTATGCAATGCAGTTCCACTTTACTGCCAGCCTTGACAAAACGTTGCTGATCGCCAATTAGCTCTGTTCGAGGTGCTGTATGATGAAAATGGAAAGGTTGGAATTGGTTCTTTAAGAGATGATTGTGATTGTATGGTGCTTAAAATTTACACACAATCTGTCATATTTTTGCGTGTCAGTTGCTTTCATACATGTGCTAACACCTGCCAGAGGTATTGCCTGTAGACTGTTGCCAAATATGTTTACAGAAATCTGACATAATTCCCTGACATTTTACGCAGTCTAAACAGACTGCCAGTTGGCAAGCTGCCAGTGTGAACGCACCCTAATTCTACTGTCATTCCTTTTAAAGTTACAAATTTCACAGCAAAAACTTTCACTCTCAGTTTTTTTTTCTAAGAAAATCAAAACTGCCCAATTCCCTTTGCCATATTCAATCACAGCAACCCAATTTACACCCCGTCCATACCCACTTTCCCTGCCATCCAAACACTTACTTATCACAAACAGCTGCACTTTGGCGCTCATTTTGGGTTCGGTTGCCAACTGGCATTCATACCAGCCGGCATCCTCGAGCTTCACATATTTGATTTGCAGCGTCCAGCTCAAACTGCTACCATTTCCACTTTCATTCACATGCGCCACATGGCCACCGGCACCAATTCTACTGGCATTTGCCACCGACTGCAGCAAAGATGCAAATCGCGCATCATTGATGAACGTTGTGTGGTCCACCGCTATGATATGTTCATCTCGTAAACGCACCCAGGACAGGGGCTTATTGGAGTGCTGATGTAGCTGCAGGACAGAGAGAAAGAGCACAGGAACATATGTTGGTAGGCACTTCAGGTGGAAGTTTTTGATTATGCCAATCAATGGACTTCAGCATCCCAACTCACCTGACAGGGCAGATAGGCATGCTGACCCGCCTGTACCGAAGCGTTTAGTGGGGGCAGGCTGAGTTGACGTTGGCCGTTGGCTCGTTCCTTTGCCAGTTGCTTCTCACGTCGCAGCTGCTGCTCCTTCTGTACACTGTCGTAGGCATGCATTCGTGGCGGGGGGTGAGTCGCATTCGATGACTTTAGATTGTTGTCCTCCGTCCAGGACCAAGTTGTTGTAGTTATCGTCGCATTCATTTGCTTCTGTGGCAAATCGGCAGGAATGAAATCCGGAAAAGGTGGCAAATACGTGGGTATTGAAAAGCCTTTTGTCAAAGTGGCCGTATCGGGTCGTTCGCTCCAAATCTCCGCTGTTTGTTGCTCTTCGTCTGCTAAGGCTTGTTCAATGGCTGCCTGATTGGTGTCCACTGGCAGACCCAGGCTGCTACTACTACTACTCATTGTGGTTGTTGTTGTTGCTGTTGCTGTAATTAGCGATGCGTTCTCCACAATTGGCACAGCGTTCGCTGCCAATGCTGCAAAATAGGTCAAGAATGAAACAGAGGACATCAGTTGACAAGAAATTGTATCAAAATGATTTGAAATTCGTGATTACTAGACAATTGCCTACTAGATGACCACAAATGAGCTGGTGCAGTCTATGAGTTAAGCACTTACTTTTTACCAGTATTCCGACTCTATAAAGCGAGTCAAGTATCCTCTGGGTAGCCACGGACTCCAGTTCGTGGTGAGCCAATTGTGAGAAGACAAATCAAGTAGCCGAATTGACCTTAGTGCGTCTGCGGTAAGTAGGCAGAGAAATCGCTGAAGCTTGATTACTAGAAGTCCTCTATGATGGCACCCCCATCTTAGTAGGAGTAGGGCCAGCGACCCAACTCTGTGAGCAAACCCTAGCTACCGAAACATCAACCCAGCCTCGGATACCAAAACCCCTTATGACTACCTTTAAATATCGAACAAATTTAACTTAAGGATTCTGGAACGTCAGAACGCTACCCTGTAGTTCAGCTGCACCGGTGCGGCAGTAACGAGTTCTTTAACTCTTCGTAGTGAGCACTCGCCACCAGACCAACCACCAGCCAAGTATTTGCCTAACGAATTTTGTATGGGAATGTCCGGAAAACATACCGATCGATACGATCCTGCATTACCAGTCGTTAGTGTGGTGATGGATGCACACCATAGTTCACGTACTAGACTAGCGCTGTGATGCCTTACCTGTCGTTAACGACGCGACTGAAGCTCAGTGATGCATCAGGTCGTTAGGCCTGGTAGTGCCTTGACACCAGCTGAACTACAGGGTACAGAAAGATAGAAACCATCTGGACAACAACAACAGAAACGCCAGATATTTGCAACTTGATGCCAAATTCTGCAAATATAATCTGAACATTCTTGGAGTAAGCGAAACCCGATGGACAAACAGCGACGAGTATGTTTCCCCCACTGGAAAATCAAAGATGATCTACGCTGGAAAAAATGTTGGAGAAAACCTTAAGGTCGGAATAGGTTTGATGATGTCCACCTCTTCTTACGAAAGTATGTTAGACTGGTATGAGTGGCATGAGCAAACATTTGCTTCAACGGACCAAGCTTCCCAAGATGACAAGGACGACTTGTACAGCCGATTAGATGGGGCTTACAAGAAAATCCCCCGTGGAGATATCAAGCAAAAGTCTGATCTTGTAACAACAGCCTTAACCATATAATGGGAAAGCATGGAGTCAGCGAACTAACTGGTAATTGGAAACGGGCAACCACATTCCAACCGAAAACCAATTCTTAGGTGCCACAGAAATCTCTGTCAAACCTCTCGTATTTTGTTGGGAGATTTTAACAAACCAACCAATACTCAAACCTACACAAACCAACCAAAAGCGACCATAATCCTATACACACACCTTTTAACTCGACTTTCGAAAAAGAAATCTCTCGAAGTTCTGTGGCACCGACGGATTTTTTAAGAGATTGGCAAACCAACCGACTGCAAAATCTCTAGAGATTTCTGTGTCACCCCCGAAAGTGTCCTGGGTTTCGCCTCGCGCCGTTTTCGCGGGTGCCTAATGGATGTGCGCAACAAAAAAGGAGCGGACATAGGTAACTCCTACGACCCAACACTATCATCTATTTAGATGGCTGCGATTGCTTAATCTGAAAATGCGTGACCAAAGGCGTTACCGTCCGACTGAAGCAAACGGTGGTTGAGGACAGCTTTAAGGAGGCGCTAAATCAAAGACCCAGCTGAACAGTACTTATTGAATTCTTATCAGCTTAAACAGGTCGAATCTTTTACTGATCTGGGTATTTCCAATCACAAATGATCTTTCGGCACTCACATTGACCTCTCTATGAACAAAGCCATGGGTTTCTATAAAGTCAACAAAGCCATGGGTTTGCTAATTGGGTGTGGGAACTTTTATTAACCCAGCTGGTCTAAATGAGTTTACTTATCTTCTCTCATCTTCAGGAGTTTCAGTGTGTGTCGAACTTTGCTGGCGGCTGGCGGCCTCGGGCCAACTCTTAACCAATCACTCGATCGAATACCAACGGCCACAAACGACCAGCTTATCCTCGGAACGCTCTTTGTTAGCATTTACTGCTAGATTGAGCCATCTAACTAACACGGTTGTCGCCAACATGCGACGTCTAGCTACGGACTCTAGCATCCCCACATCTACCGAAACACAGCCGATCCTGGTTTAGTCGTGTCTACTACTCGCATCGACAAAGTCCTCATCCGAGGCAGCAAAAAGTCCTCATCCAGGCACATCGATTCTGGTTCATTCCAAAAAAGTAAATTTTCCTATAACATTAACCCTTAGGGTGGCTATTTGAGCCGTCAAACGAATGCAGCAACAATTACATGAAATAAATGCATTCTTCTCCACCACAAGATGTACGAGCTTTCGGAAGTCAACGATTGAAGCGGAGACGAGCGCGACGGACAGATGTTAACACACGCAGAGCAATCAACCGGCAACGCCAACAAGTACATCGAGCATTTACATCTGCTTCGTTCCTTCGTCTCTTATTCCAGTATGAGCCAGATATCGAATCTTCCGCTCATCCGAAAGTCCTGATTGGTGTTATGGACAAAGAATGTCCCAACTGTCATGCGCTCAATTTCAGAAATGAGACCGCAGGGATGTGTTGCGCATCAGGAAAAGTCCAACTACCGGAAATTGAGAAACCACCAGAACCATTGAACGGCTTGCTCATCGGACGGCTAAATATACAACTGCTGGGTTTCGTTCATGAATTGGGAAGACAAAGATCACCAGACAGCTTTATTGGAGCTGATGTACCCGGGCAATTTGTTGGTTCATTTAATGGAGCAACATTCGCATCGGCAGAAAATTAGTGTATTTGCGTCGTTGTCGGCGATGTACCTATTGTTTCTTCTTTGAAAAACAAATTCGCGACGCTCGTGCGATCGAGAACCATTATTTCAGCAACGTTGTCAACAGCTGGCGCATTAAATCTGGGGTTTTTTCCTTTTGTGCGTAGGCACGCCAAAATATTGAACGGCAAATTCGAGCGGAAAATGTTTTGCTGCCACGAATTCCAATGATTTTTGCAGACGTCCTAGTTGATTTTAATAAAATTTAATTTTTTTTTAATTTTTTTTTTTATTAAATTTTTGTCGCAGCGCCAAACGATGTCAGTTTGCGGCTTAGATATGGGCACACAATATTTTTCACACGGACAGTTATAAGTGGCGTGTTCTCGCGTGAGCAAACCATCAAGCTTATTTGTTTTAATTGTCATCGTCTTCTTCTGACATAGATCTAATCCCCTCTCTTAACAGACCTGCAATAAAAATTTTTTTTACCTACCGAAACATTCACCAAAATATAAACAAGAAACAATTTATATGGCAGAACAACGTTTGCCGGGTCAGCTAGTAAATAATAATAATAAGAAATGGAGCGAAGTCAGGAAAGTTACACAAAGGTCGCAGCCCTTGGATGAGCGTTGCGGAAATAATGGACACGGCTCTGAAACAAGAATACCGCGACAAGAACAGCGAGATCAAAAGAAGCGTGCGCCGGGACAGAAACCGCCGCATCAGCAATCTCGCAGAAAAAGCGGAAAATACAGCAGCAAACGGTGACCTAAAAACGGTATATAAGGTGACCCACGAAATAGCCGATAAAAAGACGAATGCGGTGCGCCCAAATAAAGACACAAATGGAAAACACCTTTCGACTGGAAAGGACCAATTGATCAGATGGGGGATCCCACTATGCAGCAGTCCTTAACTGTGAGGTATCCGCGGCCGCATCTTGACTTTTAACCGAGCTGCCACAGATTTCAAGCCACCACAGGGTAAAGACTTCAGCACCCCTAAGGGCCATCCAATCGCTGCCCGACAACAAAGCAGCCGGGGTTGACGGCATGCCAGAGGAGGTATTCAAATAACTGCTGGCAACAGCGGTGGATTTACTGTTCCCGTTAAAAAAAAACGGTCATGGGAAACTAAGGAGCTCCCCTCAAAATAGTTTGTGGGCATCCTAATGAAAATTCCCAAGAAGGGCGACCTGCCAACCATTTCGAAGCTCATACCAAAAAATAGTTCTAGAAGAGACACCTTTTATTGACACCATAAGCGAAAGAAATTCCTGTCGGCGATTACAAAAAGGGCTCACTCGTGCGGCATCTTGATCGTTTAAATGGTGTCACGCTACAACGACCGCTCCCAACAACACTAGAAATAGGCTAAGCGACCTGACAAATGCACTAGCCGAACTGGACACCTCAGTTAAATCGGCGGCGTCAAAATCAACACGACGAAGACGAAAGCGCTCAGCATCCGTCCCAGGTTCTGGTTTTGGACGAACAGCGAATTGAGCAAGTTCAACAATTCAACTACCAGGAAAGCATAGTCGCTATTGATGGAGGGCCGAAACTCGATGTGTATTCGTGCCTTCTGAAGGCTAAATGTGCCTTTGGAATGCTGTCAGCTGTTTGGCGATGCTGCAAGTGCAACGTAATACCAGTGTTCCTAAACGGTTCTTCCACTTGAAAAAAAATACAACTCCAAACATTTGTAAACCGTTGAGAGCGACGCATCATCTGCATATTCTGGCTGGAGAAGTGAACTCAGGGCAAAAAAGTATGGAAGTGTCAACACCAAAATACGCAGAAGTCGGGCGGACTCTGGCAGACCCTAAGAAACTTGGAGAAGGACCGACGGTAGAGAAGCGAAACATGAAAAAGGAACTCAAAGCGACGGCTAACAACAGAGTTCGCTGTAAGAGAGGAGTTGTTAATGCTCTATTTCCCTCTAGGGATTGGAACTACAAGAAAAAATTCGTCGTAGTCTGCTTTGATTGGTTTCTTTTGGTAGCTGGAGGCAAAACTGCTACGCATTGTTTAGTGCAGGGGTGGGCACGATATTTTATTTGAGAGCAGTCCAACAAAAACAACAAAAAAAACAACCCCTATTACCGATGCTCGATTCCACCAGCCAGCCAGACACTCCAAATATTTGTTTTTGCACCGGCACACGCCAGTCTGCGATGCGTAATAGATTTGTTGTTTTCGCTTCGAAGTTGTCTGTCTTGTGTGCGTGACGAGGCAATTTTGATGTATACCGCCTCCGTGGCACCAGTGCTTCTGAAAAAAATAAAGCTCCCGGGAGCAGAAAGAGCAAGGCCGTGCCCACCGATGGTTTAGTGCAGCGATGTTCCCCCCATAGCCCCCAGGGGCCGAGCGCAATCGGCTATTTACACCACACGAGCCGACCGCATGCCTAAATCGGGCATAAAAGGTAGCCGCAGCACGCTCTCTCGCCCACTTTGCTCGCCGCATAAGAGTGTCAGTCTATAAACAACCGTAGTAATCCAAGGGTCTCTTTCTTGGTTTTTTTTGTTTTAATTCTTTTTATATTTTGGTAAAAATCTCGCTCATTTTGGCATTTCTTGAGGCGATGAAAGAGAAAATGTGCGGCTGCGGGAACCGTCGTTGAGGGCAGTTCAAAGCTACACTCTCACTTTTTGGCCTCGCTCTTCTTGAACATCGCTGGCTAAGTGCCTTCTTTTAAAACAGACGAGCAACTAACAATAGAGAGAAAACCAATCTGTTACCCTGTGCTCAAATACACTTTGCTCAAGTACACAAACGAGCAACCAGAATTTAATTCCAAATATTTCCACAAATACAAACATTTCCCACATACCCTTGATCCTGACAGAAGTGTAACTAAATAATATGCATTTCATTTACCATCACTCTCTCTCTCTCGAAACTTGTGCATAAAATTTAGCTTATTTTGTTGAAGCTTTTTGTGCATTAATTGACAAGTTGTGAAATATTTTAGCAAAATGTTTAAATATGCATTTTTCCCGGCACCCATCATTCATTATGGAATATGCAAATGTATATGCGTTTAGGGCTTTTGCATCAATTGCTTTTTTGGAGGTCTACTGGGTCAAGCGGAAATAAATTTCAGCAGCTGGTGAATGAGGCAAATGGCTCTCATGGTATTTAATTACAAAAATTGTGATAAATTTGATTTAATTAGGAAGATTATGTGTGTGACAATCAAGGTGCAGAAATCTGTGTGTGTGTGTGTTTGTTATGCGACGCCCCAAATAGACAACTTAAATGGCCACAAGAGCGTTCAAGGCAAATTAAAATAAATGAATGTGTTCTTATTAATTAAAAACTCCTCACCTCATAAACAATTTGCCAGTCATTCATTAGTAGAAAAAGCAAATGAATGAAACAACCACAATTGCTGTTTAAATGGTTGGAAAATTAAACTCTGCAGTGGCTTTAAGTCAAGTTTCATCTGTTAAGCAGCATTTAAGAGTTAAGCTTTGTTTTAATATTCATTTAATGCAGTCAATCTAGCGACTTTCAACATAATTGGAAATTAGAATACATATTGATAAATATAAATGCCTGCTTTTATCTTTCTATGTCCAATTGGCCACTTGAATTAAAAAGTAAATATTTTAGCACAATCTGCTCCACTGACACATATGTAGTTATGTACATTGGGGCGCTTGTTTTTTGTATGGAAAATTTAAGGTCATACTGGCGCCCCCTTATTCGCTATTTTTTATGGTGTATATGTACCGAGAAAAGAGAAAAAAGTTGAAAAAGTTATTTTTTAATGGACGCGACGGGGCTCTAAAGTTTTTTATATCACTTATACGCAGTGTTGCCTTTCAACCTTTTATATTTTTGTAGTTGGCGTTGATTTCTAACAAAATGTTTTCATACTTTCAAACGGTTACTCTGATTTAAACCAAAGTTAGAAAAACACAAGGGACGATACCAAAAAAAAAATGATTTATACTTAAAATGTTGGAGGAATAAACTTACTCTTAAGACTTTGATTTGAGACATGATTCATAACACTCAAGGTACCTTCGAGAATCGAGCACACAATTCAAAAAATGGATTCAAAGAACACCAAAAGCTAAAGCAAAAACTATTTGGAGGATTTACATGTGGCTGATCAAAGCAACTCAAGTATTGAGATATGACCAATAAAAAGCATTTCGATGCTAGCCGGCACCTGCTCCATCTGTGTGGAAGAGACCTTTCGATATCCATTTCCCCAAACCCAAGTGCACACCATCGTTTGCTCTATATGCAGAAATACTTCCTATTTTCGGGTAGCGAGCGACAGCACATGGTGTTTCGTGTGTCCTATGTCTGCATAGACCACAGCGAAGTTACGAAACATTAAACGTGGGTAAGCCCCCTTAAAATCAACCGACCTTTCCCTTCCCTATCAGTGCCTGATGACTTTGGTACAAGCTTTCGGAAATATAGGGACTGAAAACTGCGGCCTGGTATATTGTTGGGGGATTTGTCGCTTGGGACTCACTCTCTGGCATCAGATATCAAGCAACCAGTGGGAGGCTTCTTGACTCATCCTAACCATGAAAACCCACAGATACATATCACCTTGTTACAGCGAAAATATACTTTTGAAATGACCCAACGTACTTGTTGGTCTATTTTTGACAGCATTTTTTCTAATAACCTTTATCTAAAAAATCCTCTTTAATTACTACTACCTTCAATACTTACTCCCAACCTGTAAATAATATTTCCAACAGTGGCATATTTTACTTGATTTTCAGCACGTCTTCTAATTGTCTAAAGCGGAAATAAGAAACTCTATCCTATGATTCTTAATAATAAAAAATTTTTGCTGATTATGTGCTCGAAAAAATGTTGTTTTTTAATTTGATTTGTTTATTGTATAGTTCTTACTTTTATCTCTAAAATGTGATTTAACTTATTTATTTCCTAAGATATACGTTCGTGATTAATCTGCCAAGTTTAACCGATTTGTATGCAAATTCATATTTATCGTTTTTACAGTGGTTTTAAGCAAAGCACCGTAAACTTAAACTACCATCTTAATTTAAAATTAATTTAAACTTGAATTCTAAGTCTGATTTTTTTATAGCCTATGAAATTCCGATAGCGACGAGAGAAATCTAAAGTATGATAATCAACGGTTTGACAGATTTAGCTTGATGGCCAAGAAATGCGGGTAACAGATCTGGCATTTTGTCCTTTTTTTTCGAAATGTCTACCTTGACCCCCTTTTGGTTTTACTATTTTATTTTATGACTATTTTTATACCCTGTCCCAAAGGTATGAAGTGGTCCCTAAGCCACGAAAATTGCTAAAACAAAATAAAGCTATTGTTGAAGCTTTTAATTGTATATTCGATCGGAATTATATGAAGAGTGCGTGGTATGAATCAGAGTACCGTTGCTCAACGACCGCTTTAAGACTGAAGTAATCGAGATAATGCAACTCTTAGTGCTTGCCATTTTGGAGACCCATGGCTTGGCATCGCGCAGCAAATCACAAGCCCAAAACTTGGAACTTTTGCAACACCAAAACAAGTGGTCATAGCTCCAAAACTGGGGATCGCATACTATATGCGGGGGGGAGGGGGCGTGGCCAAAATAAAAAGAAGCTTATGACCCATAAATGTCGAACCACTGTGGATTAAACGGTCCAAAATTTTGCGAATTTGCAAATTTTTCATTTGAGCCTACATTTGAAAATTGATATTAGGCAATTGTAGACAGTTAAATAGGAGGAGTAAACCAAACGGTCAAAAAAATTGCGAAATTTTCATATGAGCTTAGATTACACGGTGTGACAGTCAAAAAACTTCTGGGATGCGACATAGTGTAGGTTGTAGATATAGTTAAATGTTAAATTGTGGCATACCACAAATTTTTCGTGCACATCAAAATTTGGAATAACGGTTAAAAGTCCGTCTTTTCGAGGTTGATATAGTTAAAAAATCATATTTCTTAAACTAGGCATCCTATAATAGTTTGCAATGCGTCTTTGGAAAGAGAAATGTAACACCTTTCCAACGGTGTACTTTATTGCAATCTCGGATAAAAATTGGGGGGCGCTACATGAAAAACAAATAGAATTTTTCAGTTTTTTGCGACTTCACCGTACTTTAAATGAAAATGAATAGGTCAAATTTATATGAAACTATTTAATTTTGGTATGCAGTTTCAAAAAACATTTAATTTTGCGTCTTCTGCAACTTAGTTTATTAAAATCGAGTAATATTTGGTTGAGTTATTTAACTTTTTAGGAAAAAAAACCTTAAAAAGCCTAATTAAAACAAGTAGGGGAAGCCCGACTATAATACACTCTTTACCCACAAAGGTGTATGCTTAGTGTAAATTTAGATGCTGCAGTAGCTGCTGAAAGCAATACTGCTACTGCGCTGCAGCAGAGAAGTTTCTTTCGCTTATATCTTGACTATCGTTCATCCGATCTTTACCAATCCTTTGGTGGACCGATAAAGAATCCCGATTACTAAATATGTCCAAAAAGTACGAACCTTCTATCTATAAAACTGCCGAGGATATGACGTTTTTTCTAAATTTCGGGGGGCGGGAGGGGGGCGTGGCAATAGTTGATAGTAAGCTTGATCTGCCTGTAAGCATTTGAAGCTTATGTTCCATACATGTCAAACCTCTATCTCATACCATCTCTGAGATCTATTTATTAATATAGACAGACGGACTGACAGACGGACGGACAGACAGACAGCCGGACAGACTGACGGACAGACGGACATGGCTATACAATACTTACTCTAAAAAAAATTATTCAATAATTTACACTAAAAACTCAACAATTTTTCGGTCGACAGTGCTATTATGGCGCGACTCATCACCATATTGCGAAAATTTCGTTATACGAAAAACTTTAATAACTTTGCTAATTATTGACCGATTTTAGAAAATAGGCATACGTTCTAACCGTGAAGATGTGTTGTTCTTAAAAAATAAAACAAATATTGGGGGTTTCAAACCAAATAGTGTTCAAAAACGTCACCAAAGACAAAAAATGGAAAAAAAAACCAATCAAAAATGGTTTACGTAGCAAATACTCCAAGATAAGAAATGAATCCTGATCAGTCATATATGGTATCTTTAAAGACCTAAATTTCTTCTTTCCAAAACCGGTAAGAAAATAAAAATCATTTGATATATGACAAAGTTATGGGCGTATAAGTGAGTGTTTGTTCGAAAAAAGGCTTTTTTACCGTTATTCAAAATTTCGATGTGCACTAAAAAATTCTAGTGTGCCACAAAAATCTACTGAACCACATCTACAACCTACGCTACGACTTATCCCAGAAGTTTTGTTTTGATTTTTTTTTGTCACACCGTGTTATTATGAAGCCGGGTTACCCGTCTACAATTGACATCTATCAAAAATAAACTCATATAACTCTATAAAATTTTGCAAATCTAGTGGTTTGTTGGAACGTTCGATCTCATCTCCTAGTTCGCCGTCTATTAAACAGTATGTATTTATAAAATAAATACTCTTATGATGACAGCAATTTCGCGGTTTTTGGACCATCTTCCTCACATTTGTTCCAGTGAGAAATCTTCGCAGGCAAGCGTCCAAACATTTCATCGCAATCGGATGAACGATATAAATTTGCGAATTTCCCGGTTTTGGGACCATTTCATACCTTCGGTACAGGGGATAAAAATAGTCACTATTGCTTAAGGGGGGAACACACTTTGCGATGAGCAAAAGTAGATGGTTTTTTAAAAAATTCCAGAAAAAAAGTATGAGATTTTTTATTTTTGTTTTTTTTTATTAAATAGTTTCTGAATGAAAGGAAAATACAAAATTTTTTTTGTCAATATGAGGGTCGTTCAGAAAGTTATCGGCCTCCGAAAAATGATGAATAAAAAAAGGTGCCCACATGGTGGCCATGGTTGCAGCACTTGGGATGATTTGAAAAAAAAATAAAAATGCGGTTATGTTTAGAACTAATGTGGCTATCGTTCGGCCCTCCGAAAAAATTGACAATTTTTTGACAAAATGGCGGACATTTGAAAACAAAAAATTTTTTTTGGCCTTTTTTTGTAGTGTAGTGTAAAAAAGTACACTTAAAATATAGGTATCCAAAAGTTGGAGGGCCGAATGATAACGACGACAATTCTGCGTAGTATAAGCCCTTCCGGAGCAAAATCGGTCCACTGGTTTCCTCTGAATCGTGGCCACCAGTTTAAAAAACGTGGTTTCGAGATAAACGCGTTTAAAGTTTGCAGTTGCTAGGCAAATCGGGTCACTTTGGGTCATTAAAAGGGCTATATCTTCTAAACTATTCGGAATTTTTGAAAATCCTTTTAGGGGGATATTTTTGAATATCCAAGCTACAAAAATATGCAAAAAAAAATTTTTTTCGCAAAGTGTTTTCCCCCCTTAATACTATTGGATTCGCTAAACTAATATTTCTTGGGTAACATTATTAGGAGGATGCTAATCTTGGTCCAGAAATTATGCAACTTATACGTAAAAAAAATTTAACTTTACGTTCATTACCTGGGAATAGACCTCTTACTTCCGTACTTAACACGAAAATCGGCATCTTAACGCAGTCGACTGTCGACCTCATGACAAAATCGGGAAATTTTGTTTAACAAAATCGAAAACCTTGCCAAGACATTCAAAAGTGAAAACGCGACCCATGTAGCACAGATCTCAACTTATGGCCTCGTCGCGCCCATTAATTTAGATTTTTTTATTCTTTGTTTCAAAAGGTATTCAAAAGGTACTTTTCTAGGGGCCGCCATTACTAAATTTCAATTTGGCCCTTAAAAAAAGCACCCTAATGTACATATTTCGAATGTACACATTTTTGAATTATTCCTCCCGCACATTATGGTTATGATATTATTAAATATTCAATTGTGTGCTTAAAATGAGAACGTCAATAAGCGTCTGCTGTTATTTCCATTTACATAGCGGTCTAGAATGAACATTTTCTGTGGAATCCTTTGTCTGCTTGGGTTATTATGACCTTGTCTTTGTGTTCCTTTATGAGTTGTTCTGTGTTTTTTGCTATGGTAGGATCTGCTTGTCTGTTTGGTGAATTATCCTATTGTGTTTAAAGTTGTTGTCTTGATGCAAGATTACTTCTGATTGTGTCCCTTTGATTGTCATCCTTTATTGTTTGTATTCCTTGTTCTAGGTCAGTCGAGATGATTTTTTTCATGACAATGTAAACATAAAACAAAGTGACCTTATAACCCGTATAACAAAATTTTCTAAGTGAAAGTGGTCGTCTTAGTCGAAGAAGTTTACATTTGCCCACCAACCAGGCGGACATCATTTGCTTAAAAATTTCAACGAATAATCCTGTCAGAAAAATGTAACAAAATGACAAAATGCTTCATTTCGGAGAGCATTGAATAAATTAAAGCATAAATACTTTGCTCATTTGGGCACGTGTTCACTCTAAAAATAGTTTTGACAAATGATTTTTGTGAAATTGTTGCCATCGATTAAAGATCATAATCGGGCGAACACGCAGAATAGATACAAATCTATTCGTCGCCAACTAAATGTCAAACATAAAAATCTGACTTGACTATCAACACTATCGACGAACATATCGTCGAAGAACAGAATCGTGTGTAAGTTTTCTGCTTTACAGAACGATTCTTCGTAAATAAATGCATCAAATAATGTTGGGAGAACGGAAATGTTAACTTCTCAACTAAGAATCAATTTTAAACCAAGATTTCAGTATCGAATCGAATACGAAATTGTGTCAAGAGTCAACAGATATCCAGTCGATTCAATTTACAATCTTAGATAAAAATTGTTAGTATTCGACTTTAAGGTGAAATCATCTCCTTTGTAAAGACAAGCAGCAAAAATCCAACATGTCTCGTGTACTATATTTATTTCTTTTGGTTGGTTGGTTGCTGGCTGACTAAAGTCTTCTTTCTAAGAAACACAAACTTATATTAACTTTACTTTTCCTGACCACAAGCAAAGTATTAATATCAATCTGATACACGTTGTCCCAAATTAAAACTAATACCAGTATCATTTTCGATTCCAAATATATAAGAACGCTCTGCGGCGTGTGAGAACACGCGTGTCCGTTGGTGTAGTACTTTAAGACGCCATTCAATTCGTGTTACTTGCAAAAGGTCAATCCCAAAAATAATAAGAATATATTAGTTGCTTTTCTGGTCCTATAAACCTTAATAATTATAATTCAAACCACTAGGCTGAATTTTTTATTTTAACTTTTTCGATTTACTTTTGGTGTTGCTGTGACATATTTTCTTTCAGAAAGCGAGCTTAGCATTTTTCCCCGTTCCCGAAAGGGGGCGAAAAGGCTCAGCATCAACAGCCGAGCGTTTAGCCCTGTCCGTCTGTCCGTATGAACGCGGTCTCAGAACATAAGAGCTAGAGCCACAAATTTTGATGTAGTAGGTGTATACCCGATTCAATACGAGTTTGTTTCAGATTTGGAAAATTCCTCCCCCTCCCCCCTTTAAGCGCAAAAAACTGTCAGAGCCACAATTTGTAAGATAGACCTTCAGCTTTAATATATCAAGTAAGGCCCAAATCTATCTATTCGAATAGATCAATAAGATCGGACAAAAAACACCGAAGTTATATACGAATCAATTGCTTGTGGGAGGGGGGCCTGCATTGTCAGTTACCGCGATGCCATGCGTTGTGTATGTTGGAGTGTGTATGTGGAGTGTGTGTGTAGTAAGAAAAACACACGAAATCAAGGGAACAGGGTATTTTGTAGTCGGGGCGCTCAGCTGCAGCTCCTTTACTTGTTTTATTAGATCTTTAACACAAAACAAAAGGCGACACAGCCCCAAGGTGCCATTAAAGAGTGTATCTACGTTATCTACAAACTACTTTATGGTATTAGTAATTGTAGTCCCTGTAGGGACGGAAATACTCCTCCCCCACCGAAGGGACCTACAGTTAGTATCAACCAGCTACGATTCAGAGACGGTGCTTGGCGACGATAAGGTACGACCGATACATAGCCACCAGCAACCATCAGCAGAAATGTTGGAAACATTCGCTGCTGCTGCTGATTTGACACCATAGGAAATGTGGGTGGATAGTATGACTGTTGCGGTTGCCAAGGCAGAGCTTGAAGTGAGCTAAGAATAACTTGCTGTTGCTGTGATGGAGTGGTTACTATTGGCCGCATGGATACTGGCTGCATTTGCTGCTGTTGAGCGACCGTTTGTTGCTTCTGCTGTCCAGATGTTTGTTGCTGCTGCTGCCTAGGGCTGAAGCATTGCCGAAGCGGACGCAGAATCGGTGGTGTTGGCATATGAGGAAGCATCTGCTGAGATGGCTGGGTTGGTTGCTGCAGTTGAGTTTGAAAAGTTTCAGGTAGATGCATTTTGAGCATCTCAACATATCTTTTCCTCGTTCCTGCGTGCCTGACAGGAATTGTAGGCTTTGAGGCAATTTTTGTGGCTTCTTCATTTGAATGGTAACAAATATGGTCTCAATACTTCGCACAAGCCGTTACCAAAGTGCAAGGTGTAATGGTAAAATTCGGTTAAATCGGGACTCACAAATGAGCGAGCCCCAAACTGGAAGTGCATACTGCCAAATCGGAGAGATTAGCTGCTTATAAATGATAACTTTCGTATTTAGGGGCAGCTTACTGTCGCCAGAGATTATCCAATTTAGTTATTTGGACTCATTTTGCAGTTTTCCAACAGAAGACGTAAATAGCAGTTTCTTGTCCATCCTCGCACCCAGATATGGATGAATATTTTCAGTAACCAGGTGCTGTTCCATCACCCTTGGCGACAAGATAGGCTGCTGTACAATAGCAGCATCTTCTTGAGAGTTTCGTTTCCTTCTTTCCCTTGATTCCAGCTTTTGAGGACACTGAGAACCATGAGTAGAAATCAGATTGGCATACCCAAGTCTTTAAGCTGATAATTGGCTTTCAGTGAATTCCAACGGAATTTCAGTTGTTTTCTTACACTTTGTTATTTGAGACCACAAATATTTTACGTAAAATTAAAATCGCAGTAGCCTTTTGCCCTTTGTAAATTGTAAGCCAAGTGACAGGTCAGTTTGAATAAATTGCTGCACATCTTTAACTTTTGGCTTCGAAATTCCTCATGGTGGTGGATACTTTATGGCTACGGCTGCTTTCAAGGGCCGAGGATCTGGGTGATGAGTTGGCTCGTCGTAGTCGTCCGGTTTTACCCACTTTGGCACGTGTCTGCTTAATAGCCACTTTCTTTGAGGACGGAGTGCGCATGTGGTGCCAATGGATGGAACAGCGTACCTATCTCCAAGTTCACATGGATTGCTCGCCGGCTTGGGCCTTGGTGTTGGTGCTGGTCAGTTTGGTGGGTCAGTTGGTGGGCTCGGCTTTGGTGTTGCTGCGCCTGTGGGTGAATGTGGCGGTGACATTGCTGGCAGGTTTGGTGCTGCTGCAAGTCCATGTCTATGCGGTGCCGTGGCAACTGCAGCTGTTGCTGCGCAATTTTTCCCTGCTGGGCGGCCTCCTGCTGTTGCATGTGGAGGCCAAGGAATTGGCAGCTGGAGTTTATGGAGCGGGCGGTGCCGGATTACCATTTCTGGTGAATCGCAGACCACAGCAGTTTATGCAACTAGCTGGAAGGATTTTGTTGGCCTGCATGTATCTGACACTGCTGCAACTGTACTTGGGCGTTGGTGCCATGATTTTGAATGCTCTGGGCCTGACGTTGATGGCTCTGATTGTGCTCGGCTATCGCACCAGATTGGCTGCCCTGTTGCTGGCTCTGATTTTAACCATTTGGAATGTTTCAACCAATAACTGGTGGTTGGCCGACGGTTCGAAGAGGGATTATCTCAAGTATAACTGTTTCCATACGCTCTCTGTGGTGGGTGGATTGTTAATGGTTGTGGTTCTGGGACCAGGTGAGGTCTCCCTGGAGCGGTACAAAAAGCAGTGGTAGCGTGAAATCAAAATCTATGTGGAAAATTGGGAATAAAATGTTATGCACTGCACAGAGAACATTTTCATGTTCCATCCAATCAACTTTTCAGCTCGCGGCCACATTGCTTTTTATTAGTGCATAAAAATCCCACAGATGGGCTCACGCCTCCTTCGCTGTATCTGTCCCAGCATCTCTCGCAGATGGCCTACTCCTACTTGGCGGAGGCTTTGCCTTTTCTTGCCCAGGGCTACAAAATTTACGCGCCGCATAACAAATAACAACTAAGTATTTATTATGTAAATAATATTATGCCAAGTACGGACACGCGGCCAACATCCACAAAGACACTGCGGAATTGTGTTTAAGTTTACATTTTTATTAAATGTTCCGCCCAAAAACTATTCGGCTAAAATAGTTTTGCCAGCTTCCTCACTGTTGGCCAGCTGTTGTTGCTGCTTCGGGCAGCTTGTTTCCGCTCCTGCAAAGTAGCTGACGTTATTGTTTTAAAATTATTTCAACTTTTAGGCAAAGTTGAGTTTTGAGTTGCTATTGAAATAATGGAGGAGCCAGGCACCAACCACTGGAGTAGGAAATCAGCGAGCATATGCGTTTTGTGGGGGAATGACCTGTCCCGGGTCTGATTTTTGACAGCATTTCCCCATGTTGGAATTTTAAGTAAATTTTGGGTTTTATGTGTACTTAAATTTAGTACAAAATTGCTAAGCGAGTTTTGCCAGCTGGTAAGAAACCCCTTTTGAACCTAAATTTTTATGAAACTATCGTAAAACCATAAAAATTAATGAAGCAATTGAAGATTCTTACCATCCTATACTTGAAATCTCGCTTTCAGTATCAGGACCTGCCTTTTCAACTTCCGTTATTCCTAATAACCCCCGTCGCTGTTTTCGTAAAGGAAACTTTACTTTGCTTAATCAACTTATTTGTACAACTGACTGGTCTCCTTTGTACAATGCGGTTGATTTCGATTTCGCTGTAACCTTTTTCTATGAATCTATTAATTCTCTTTTAGATATATGCATTTCTAATAGCGTTGTTACCTCCGAGTCACTAAATCCCCCTTGGTATTGTCCAAAACTTTCTAAGTAATTTGAAAAATATTAAGTCTAGATGTTTCAAAAAATATAACCGAACTAGTTTTGCAATTGACTTTTCTAAATACACAATAGCAAAATCTAACTTTACACTTTTTAACTCTGAGTGCTATAACAAATATCTTGTCCGGTGCAAAATTCAATTCGCACAAGATCCTAAACAATTCTATAGTTTTGTGAATTCCAAGCGTAGATCTTCTGCTTTGCCTTCCTCTTTTTTCCTAGGTCACCAAAAGGCCAGCAATGATTCCACTGCAGTTGACTTATTCGCTGATTTCTTCCAATCAACTTATTCCTCTGTCCAATACACTAAATCTTCTTATCCTTATTATATTTCGTCTTTCAACTCAACATGTGCTCTCACAATTTCTGAAACCTCCCTACTTTCCTTTTTGATATCCCTAAAATCTTCATACTCCCCTGGGCCTGACAACATTCCTAGTTGTGTGCTCAAAGAGTGCTCTAGTTCCCTATGCAAGCCGTTGCTTAAGCTTTTCAATCTATCACTTGATTCTTCAGTCTTTCCAACTCTTTGGAAAGAGTCTTATATTATTCCTCTCCATAAAAAGGGTGGAAAATCTGATATTTCCAATTACAGAGGCATTGCTAAGCTATCCGCTATTCCTAAATTATTTGAAGAGATTGTAACCTCCACCTTACAGCATTATTGTAAATCGATTTTATCACCTTTCCAGCACGGATTTATGAAGCGTCGGTCAACCACAACCAATTTGCTTGAATTTACTTCTTTGGTTAATGATGGATTCCTTATGAAAAAGCAAACTGATGTCATTTACACCGACTTCAGTAAAGCCTTTGACTCGGTGAACCATGATCTTCTCCTCTTTAAGCTCGATCGATTAGGATTTCCCTCCACTTTTCTGCTTTGGATCTCGTCCTATTTGAAAGATAGAACTCAAAAAGTTCTGCTACGTTCTAATACTTCAAAGCCTGTGTTTGTAACCTCTGGGGTACCTCAAGGTAGCCACCTAGGTCCGTTGTTTTTCACTCTTTTTATGAATGATCTCCCCACAATATTATCCCATTCTCGGATACTTATGTATGCCGATGACGTAAAACTTATTTTATTTTTTAACGACCCTATATATTCTGTTGGATTGCAAGATGATCCTAACTCTTTGCGGGCTTGGTGTTTGGTCAATCATTTATACCTTAATTGCTCCAAGTGTATGTTTATGACGTTCCATCGCTGCAAACCTTTGCTGGTTTCCTACACGATTGGTAATGAAGCCTTGCAACGTATATCGGATGTCGTTGATCTTGGAGTTCTTTTTGACCCCAAGCTGAGTTTCAATATTCATATCTCCTCTATCGTTAATAAGGCAAATGGTGTACTTGGATTCATTAAACGTTGGTCGAAGGAATTTAATGATCCCTACACCACAAAATTTCCTTATACTGCTCTAGTCCGTCCCGCGCTTGAATACTGCGCGTCCGTATGGTGTCCGCAGCATAAAAAGCATATTGATCGTATTGAATCAGTTCAGAATCAATTCTTGCTCTTTGCCCTTCGTGGCTTAAATTGGGACCCTAACCTGCGTTTGCCATCGTATTCCAGCAGACTCTTGCTTATCGATCTTCCCTCGCTAGCTAACCGTAGAACAGTCTTAGGTGTTTCTTTTCTTCATAAGTTAATTATTGGTGATGTAGATTCCTCTGAACTCTTACGTCGCCTTAACTTCTCTGTTCCTTTCAGGCCAACTAGAAACTATTTACCGTTTGTTTTGTCAAGATGCACAATTGATTATGCCCAGCACAATCGTTTACGGGTCTTGTGTCAAAATTATAACGATCTTTATCACTTGCTCTCAACAGATCTCTCTTTCTCTTCTCATTAAAAAACTCCTTATATACATATCTCCGGGAAAGTCTCTGACCACACCCAGCTATGAGTAGGGGCATAGCTTGCCGGACTGGCTAGTAAATCTTCCCCCACCGGGTCGGAGACTTTTCGGTTGTTTTCGGTTGTTCTTTATTAATGCCCTTGCAGAGGGTATTATAAAATTGTTCGGATGTTTGTAACGCATAGAAGGAAGCATGTCCGACCACATAAGGTATATATATTCTTGATCAGCATGTCGAGCTGAGTTGATTTAGCCCTGTCCGTCTGTCCGTCTGTTTTTATGCTATCTCCTCCGTCAGTTTTAAAGCTATCCCCACCAAACTTTGCACGAAGTCTTTTGGTACAAATACGCTGCACATTTGTTGGAACCGGCCGGATCGGATGACTATAGCATATAGCTTTCATAGGAACGATCGGTCGAAAAACTAGTTTTAGTGAGGAAAACTTTTTTGTTTTTAATTGAAACGCCTCCAAACTTCGTATTTCTCAGTTTACTATGCTTTTCCATGATTCCACCAAATTTGGTCGAAATCGGACATCTATATAGTATAGCTGCCATAGAAAAGTATAGTCTGAAAAGTAGTCTTAGTTAGAAAAACTTTTTTGTTTTCAATGGAAATGTCCTCAAAATTGGCAAGTATTTGTTTTATATGGTCTTACACGATTCTACAAAGTTTGGTCAAAATCGGATGACTATAGCATATAGCTGCCATAGGAACGATCGGTCGAAAAACTGGTTCTAGTGAGAAAAACTTTTTTGTTTTTAATGAAAACGTCCTTATCATTGGCATACACCTATTTTATATTTTTTACACTACAAAACGACGGCCAGGGGACGATCGCGAAAAACTAGTTTGAGTGAAGAAAACTTTTTGTGTCTAATAAAAACGTCATTTTTATTGGCATATTATTATATTGGATACTTTAACACATTTCTACAAAGTTTTATCAATATCGGATGACTATAGCATATAGCTGCAGTATGAATGATCGGTCGAAAAAGAAGTTCTAGTGAGAAAAACTTTTTTGCTTTAAATGGGATCGCCTCCAAATTTCGTAATTAGCAGTGTATTATGCTTTTCCATGATTTCACAAAGTTTGGTCGAAATCAGATATCTATATAGTATAGATCCCATAGAAATGTAAGGTCCAAAAAGTAATCTTAGTTAGAAAAACTTTTTTGTTTTAAATGGAAGCTGCAAGGGTAGACAAAACTTCGGCCGAGTTAACTTTCCTCTATTTTTTGTATTTGAGCCAGTTTGTCTTGTGTGATGTCAGTCTCCGATGATATTCTCTAACATGAGGGCACTTCAGAAAGGTGAATATTATTAAAGAATGGTCTGACGACAAGTCTGCAAGGGCTTCTGCAGTTACCAAGTTTTGTGAAACTTTTCTTGTTATTGCAAAGACTATAAGATCGGGAAATTTCTTTTGATCTGCCGGCCAGTTTGTAGGCCTTTCCGGAGATACATAGCCGAGTTTGATGCTCGCTTGAGTAAGCTGTAGATTTGTTTCCCTTTGGGATCAGTCAGTTGGGAGCCCCAGTAGGGATGTTTCGAATTATAGTCACCCGCAGCCAAGAAGCGTTGACCAAGTGTATTAAAGAAATCTAGGAATAGATTTTCTGATATTGCGAAACGTGGGGGACAGTAAGCCGCGGACAGAGTGATATTGCCTCGTTTAGATTCTATACATATCGAGGTGGCTTGTAGATAGTTTTCCGAAAATACTCATAGTGGATAATCCTTGATGCGGCTTCTGACGATGATGCCAGTTCCACCATGGGCTTTGCCATCTGGGTGATTTGTGACGTAAAATGCATACCCGGGTAATTGAAAATTGTATCGGTCCGTCAAGTGAGTTTCTGCTAGAACCATTATGTCGATTTCATTGTCTTGGCGAAATTTTGATAAATCCTCTTTGTGGCGAGGAATGCCATTTGCATTCCAGAGTGAAACTCGCAGGAGAGCCATTATTTGGATTGTGGCGAAGCAAGCATTTGAATGAGAATTCCTTGTGTTCTCATTTGTTCCTGCATTTCGATTTGCATATATACCATAAAATCCTTCAGGGTCTGCAGTAACAATAGAAACATAGTTTCTGAGCTACTATAGTTTGAGGTTTTTATCCCTGCGAAATATAATGTAAAATTTTTATAAAAAATTTGAGAAGTAAAGTTTTACTTGAACGGTGTATGGAGCTGACAATTACATGTGGAAGCTATGCTATTTACACAACAATTGAGCTCTGAATAGTATATTAGGTACATAGTGACTGCGGTGTACGGAGCTATAAGTTACAATCTTAAGTTACAATTGGGTAGTGGATTTTATATAAGTCTGAGTTTACACTGTTCACGGCTTGAGACATGATATTCAATTATGTGTTTCTCTATTATGTTTTGTTTACAATGTGAATAGCTTGTCAATGATATAGTCGATTGTCATGTGTCATGCGTCTAACAGTGTAAACGCATGAAGTTGCAATGTTTTGAACATTTAACAAATCCGTAAGTCAACTGGAGGTCGTTTCCGGGTATAATTTAATATAATTTTATTTCTGTATTAGATAGCTACACCCAGGGAAATGAAGAACGATTTGGCAAGAACGAATTCTTCTTGGTTTTAGTATTTTTCTTGATTTTTTTAAGAAGAAATCTTCTCGAATCCTAGAATACAATTGTTCTCGACTTCGAGCTTGATGGCGAGGGAAGTGCGGGGAGCCACAAGCGGAGAGCCCAAGCAACAAATGAGAACAATACTGTCTCTCTCGCTCTCAGCTTTGGCTCGCACTGGCTCCGCCAATTTATAATGTGGTCCCGTTAGCTGAGCGGCGGTGCAGTGAGTGCAGGCTTGCAAAGGCCCCGAGTTCAAGTCCCAGTAAGGGTCAGTAATAAAAAAAAAAAAAAAATTTAAAAGTTAATCACAACAAAAGGAAAGGGATGGGGTGTGTGGTATTGTGCTAACACCACCCCCATTTCATGTCCGGTTTTTGTGTTTGAGGTCATTTCTTAAAGTAAATAAAATACTTTAAATTCGAAATTTACAAAAATATAAATTTTATTATCCATATGCATTAAAAGCATTTTAATTTGTTAAGTATGCCATTAAAATCTGTATAGCAAATCAATATTCTATCAACTTAAGATGTCTTCGGCTTCTTATCGTGCATTAATTTGAAATGTCTAACGAGTTATCAACCTTGGTTAAATCGCAAAAAGGAACTCTTTTTATCCGCATCGGGAACGATCTAATTGTATATTTTCTTCCCGACCATCACACTCCATCGCTTTAGAATCGAAAATAGCACCAAATTGGCAGAATATGCAACTAATGGGTATTCCCTTGTTTCATACTCAATTATAATTCACTTTATGCAACTTTATATTGCCATTTATTGTTACGGCCAGCATATCTATGTAATTAAAAACTATTTGCACACAAAAGTTGATAAAAACAACAACCACTCTGATGAGAGAGAGCAGCAACATTTTTGGTGTGGTAATTAGTGTTACTGTTCAGTTGGCCACATAAACTGATTTTGGTTTTTGAGGTTTTCTGTTGTGGGTTTTTTTGAATACTATTTAAACTATTAAGAAAGGTCTTTAATGTTAGTTGGTCGCTGTTGTCATTGTCAGAGCCATAAATTTAAAATTCCATCGCAATGGCTGAGCAATGATTAGTGAAAAGTTTTTGTTGGGGCCTGAAAGGAACAACAACCGAATAGTGATGGAGGAAGGGGAACGGCGGACGGCGGGCTTATCATCGTATGGGACGTCACAGAGTTTCGCATGAATTTCGTATTCATTCGAGTGCAAAGTTGAAAAAGGCCAAAAAGCATTTTGCTTTGCCTATGAAACATGGATTATATCGTTTGGAAAATGAACAACAACAATTCGTGAATCCCGAGGAATTAGTACCAAATTCAGCATTCCCATTTAATTTAGTAAAGGGATTAAAATATAAAGCTGAACCAGTTGAGAAAAGCCAAAAATTTTGTAAGTCTTATTAAAATTTTGAATTTTGCAGCCAACTTATTATAAGTTACCCTTTGTAGCTTTAATTCAACTGCCTCTGGTCAACCGCCTAATCTCAATATCTAACCCAAACTCAGAGGATTCAGCTTGTATTTGTAATTTTTTTTTTGTTTGTTATCAAAGGGCACATAAATTTCATAAAATTGTCAGAAACAACGACATTAGCGAAGTTTATGTTTATGCCATATGTAATTAATAATGAGAGAAATCGCGCACACAAATTATATGATTACTTCATATGTACATAAATGTGTAAAGTAAGCCTGTCCAGAATGGCGCATGTTTGCCCCTTAATTAGGCCATCTCTGGGTCGCTTAATTTTGTTGCCTTTTACTCAGTCACTTGATGTGTGGAGGGGAGGCAAATGAATGTGTTTGTCTGAGTGGCCACCTAATTAACAAAGGGTCAGCGAGACAAGCAGGTTCAGTGCAAATAAGGTTAACCAAGACCAAAAGCAATGTCAAGCGGGGCTAATTGCATACATAGGTGCTGCCCAGAGAGTGGCTGCAAGATATGATACCAAGATATGGTAATGTGTTCATTTTACTTCAAAGAAGCTTACAATATTGCAATCTGTTAACAACGAGAAGAAAAATAATGATTTTACATAACTTATGAACTATATTGAAGGAAAGCATAATCGGTTATTAAACCTGGAATCGTAGCTAGCAGTTGAAAAAGAAGAATGAACCCTTTTATGAAATGAATAAAGCAGAATTTGTGTGATTCAGAATAGGTAAACATTCAGGAATCAGCAAGCAACCAGACAAATACAGGTGGATTTTACTCATTCCCATATGCTCAAAATGAGCAATTCAAGTTCACCAAATCCACCAAGATATGCAAAAACAGGAGCATGAGAAAAACGGACATTAGGAAGAAAATTTAGTTTGCCAAGCTGGAACTCTCCATTTTTATTGAATATGCGATTTATAAACTAAAGAATATAGGCATTCATTTCATTTCAAAAAAATTAATTAAATTACATTAATAAATGCTGAATTGGTAGATTCAAATTAAGAATTAAAAGTTCAGCAATTCGGGAATATCAGACAATCCTTTAATGTTCCAACTCTTAATTTCTTTGAGCAAATCCTCAGCAAGTGGTAGATTTTCCTCTGGCTGTTCCAAATCGGGCATATAATTCACCGCATCGCCAAACACCATTGTAATTGTGCCCAGAGGCTGTTTCCAGGTCTTTGCCTCTGTAGGTTGTACTTCCTCAACTTGCAGCCAGCGCGAATTGGCCTTAACTTCACCCGTATGCCAGCCCTTATGTTCTAAGCGCAATTTCGGGGATTGACTATATCGAATATGCAGTGGATACAAGGTAGCCTGACTCTTGCGCAGAGAGAGCAAACGCCTGAATACATACTTGGGAGCTCCTTCAGAGTGTAGTTGGCAATCGAAGAGCTCAACCAACTGCATTAGAGGATGTGACTTTAGATAGCCATGGAGATTGTTAAGGCTACAACGGCGAAAGCTTAAACGTTGGCAGCTCAACGGTAAAGGACGGCTTAGGTTCTCGGCCAGCTTGCAGTTGCTCACGCGTATCTGAGTCAATGCGGTGCACTCGCCCAAATGCAGGTCCGCGAGATTAAGTGGAGAGTCCAACCAGGTTCCATCAATGGTAAAACTTTGCAGTTCAAATCGCTTGGCCTGTACGATTTGTACCAGGCCTGTCAGCCAGCTTAGCTCCGACCAGGTTTGCTGGAGCTGCAGCGACAGTTGCTTCAGCTGCGGCAATTGGCACATCGCCAGCGGTCTTTTCAACTGAAGTGGCAGCATTACCTCCTTGAGCAGCTGACACTGACCAATTCCCGTAAAATCCAGGTCCAGGCTACCTTTGCTTTCATCCCGCAACACAAATTCCTCCAGTTGTGGACATTTCTGGAACAGCTCCTCCAGTGCCATCTGGGAGACTCCTCGATTAAGGTACAGCGTGCGAACCTGCTTCACGGCCGGAAAATGCCCATTGGCGGGGGCAAATACATGCAAGACCTCCAATCCTGGCAGCAGATCGCCCAACAGCTCCAGCTGACCGCCATTATACGGGGCCATATTATTCGTTTGCCCATTGGCTATAACCATGCAGCTCTTAACCAGGGGCAACTGGGATACACCCATACGCATGCACAATTCAATCAGTTCGGGTATCTCTATCATCTGCAGGCGCAGATTTTTCAAGCGGCTTCCCAGTAGCGGTATCAACCTTTTCAGCTCCATGTCATCCATATGCCGATGACAAAGCATGGGCACAAAGTTGATCGTCTCCAGGGAATTCAGCGCTCTTTCCAGGATTGGGGAGTCATCGGTCAAATGACGCAGGCAATGACGTAGAGTGTTATAAAGCTGATCGGCGGTGCCGAAGGCGGGCTTGAAGTCCTCGAAACCCAAAATGTTCTCTGCGAAAGGTTGGTGTCTGGGTATATTTACATACTAAAGATTATTTCTCACTCTACTTACTTTTCGACATGATTTTATATTTTTAGTAAACTCCAGGAAATCAAAATGAATTGGGCGAGAAAAATGCCAAGCTATTGCAATGCTTTTTCCATGTGACAGAGATGCCATCTGGTAGTTTGTTGCAAGTGTTGGAAAGTAACCGTCTAACAATTGGGGCCTACTTACACGATGTATTTTAGACAAGCTAATGCAGGGTTTATACTGAGTCAAAGAGTGTCACATTTTAGTGTCACAGTTCATATGGAGATGTGACGCTGTGACACTGAAATGTGACACTCTGTGACGCAGTATAAACCCAGCATAATTTATAATTAATCTATTGTTTTTGAGAAATGCTTATGAATTCAAAAACTTAATATAAATTAAAATGCTTTCGCACGATAGTTAGTCATGAATTAAGAAGCGATGTCACAGCGTTGCCACCCGATTCATAGCGTGTCACGTGAAACCGATGAGTATTTATTTCGTCTATTGTGTATCTCCCGTTTTCTATAACTATTGTCAGCTATTGTGGGAAAAAAGCGTGTGACCGTGACCATATACTTAGGATCGTCCTGAGAAAAAACAGTGTCGCATACAATTGTGCATGTTTAAAAGAAATTTCCAGAGCACAAGATGAGGTCCGAATACTAAACTTAAACCTAATTGAATAACGGTTTCGGTAACAGTTTTGGCCGATCACTTTATTCCGTTTACGTTTATATTACGGCTATGTAGTATGGGTATTAAATCGCTTGGGTTAGGGTTATTAGTCAAAAATATAGACAAATCACGTCAGACAAAAGCGACTCTTAATCGGACTCTCATGTATTCAGTAAAAGGTCTTTGCTGAAATTTAATATCCAAAAGCATTTTCCTCAATTTTAAACATGGTCATTATCGGGTGTAACAGGGAAATCTCTAGTGATTTTCGTATAATCGTTAGCATTTCAATTTTAAACTCTTTACCTTTATATGTAAAGTGACTAAATATTATATCTTGGGTTGCTTAAGCTGCCTTTACACTTGTCATATATCTCAAAATAGTCTCTTTCCATTTATATATCTCTGACGAGAAACTTTTGCCATCTCTTTAGACAAATATGATGAAATAAGACTGGTTCTTTTTGATAAAAGTAGCTCTGCTGAACCACAGCTGTCAAGTTTATGGCGTTGTCATTTCCCAAAACAAAACCCCAAATTTTTCTTCGCTACACTCGATTTAATTTATCGTTTAAGCTAAACTGAGAACTCTGAAAGTTGTTTACATACTGTCAAGTTGAAATTAAAATTTGCGTTTCGTTTATGTAGGGATAATGGCAGCCAAACGTGTGAGTAAAAAACCGTTGCAGAATCTGCATTGTGGCTTACAAAATATTTTTAGATTTCTGAATGGACAAAAAGTGAGGTAATGGCACTTCTTGAGCTTTATGAAGATGAGTCTCACCTCTACGATTGCAAGAGCAGCCTGTACAAAAACAGGAACGCTCGCCAAGCAGCGTTTCTTCATATTGAGCAGAAGTTGTCTTCAATCAAAAAAGAGGTGAATATCGAGGAAATTAAAGCTAAATTAAACAATTTACGCTGTCAATACACCGCTTACTTGAAGAAGTCAACAACGAGCGGTATGGGGGCGGACCAAGTAGACCATCCATACTGGTTTGAAAAGATGCGCTTGTTCCTCTTTTGCAGTAAGTGTTTACATATGTACATAAAAGTATTTTGACGAAATACATAGATTGGTAATGAAATAGATCCTTCACTATTGGAAAAGTCGATTCCCGAGCCAGAGGAGAAACGTACTAAAGTCTCTTCACGTAATAAGAAATCCAAATCGGAAATTCTCCGCAACAGTGGATGCATTTGGTGATTTTTTAAAGGCTCAAGCTGCTAAAGTCCCTGAGGAGCAGCAAGATGAGTTCTTCATGGAAGTTTTGCAATTTGCTTTTGAGTGCAAGAACAATTTAAAATAATACATTTGGCAAATTGTGAAGAAAAGTTTTTTATTTTTAAATATTTTTATTTTAAAATAAAATATCATAAGGTCAAAAATTAAACTTTTGGATTGCATCTACTTGCCTATTACATTGTCATTAAAAATTTATATAGTACCTCAGGGAACTAAGTATATGTGCATTGATGTTTTTAGGAATTATGATATGTTAAAGGAATATAATGCGATTTAAGTTATTTTTAGTCTATAGAATTTATGAAAAGAATACAATAAAAAGTCAATAAAAATTCAATTTGTGTATGCTGGTAAATATATAAAGTTAAATAAAAAAATTAATATGAAATAAGTATATGTGCATTTTACATTTGTCTGCTTTTTTTTTGCCTAGGTTATATAAGTTTTTAGGAAATTTACACTTTTAATCATTATTTATTAGTTAGTGTGCTTTCCATTTGTATTCTTAACAATCTTTAGACGATCAAGCATGGAGTCTACCAGTTTTTGAAGAGGTTATTTGCTAACTTGTTGCCACTCCCCAACCAAAACAATTGTAAATTGCTTGAGTGTCTCAAACTGTCGACTTTTCTTAAAAACTCGGTCAGACAGGATTCCCAGAAGTCCCTAATGGGGTTTAAGTCAGTATTTATCGCTGGCCAATCCAAAACCGTAATGTTTCTGGATACAAGAAATGCTTCTGTAGTGAATAAATTGTAAATCGTGGCGTGGTCTTGTTGAAAATTCTAGTTATCCTCAAGAAGGATATCCCCAAATACATCAAGTTCGCTTTCCAATCACTGCACAGAGATTTCGGCATTAGTTTTAATTGGAATAAATCAATTCCGAGACGTTCTAGCATAGAGCGACTCAAATCATTAAGTATTCGGCACCGTGGTTTGGCTTATGACGGTTATTCCCCTGGTGGTCGTATTTCGTGGCAATATTTATTTCAGCCCTCTGGGCCGTCGAAATTATGCTGTTTCTCGTTGAAAAAATTAGACAGTAGAAATTAGTATGCCAAAATATGAATCTTTCAGCAAGTACTGAACGAGCATTCAGATGATATATGCACTCGGGAAGTAAATGAAACTTAAATGTGTTCAGTAAAAGCTTGATGAAAACGTCTTCTAGGTTCATTGAGGCTTAAATGATACTTTGTCTCGTTACAAGACATGTCTTTCCGAACCGCAAGACACCAAATTTCCCATTGGAAGCGTTAGTCAATGATGGTTGAACTGCCGCCGCCTTTGATTTCACCTCCAGAATGTGGGTTTTTCAAAAAGTTTGAAGTCGCGTTTTTATGCCTTTTAGCTCTGGCAGCTATATAATAAATTTTAGTGCAAATTTTTTTGAGCCCCATTATTAATCTGCGCTCATCAGCTGACAAATGCATTCTACGAGGCGTGCTAGGATAAAAACCCCTCTAGCATCATATTTTCATGTTATAAATGGATTCACTAGTTAACTTCCGATTTTTTTATTGAAGATATACAGTAAATTAAACAAGATATATAAAGTACTCCCGGCGCACACCGCTAAATGCATATAAAACTAAGCTAAATGCTGTCACACCACACAAAAGTCAAGATAACGCACTAAGAATGATGTCTAAAGAAGGATTTTGCATAGACATTCTAAAAACAGAATACAAGAACACACTTCTGTATACCAACAACAAATGTACCGTTGGTTTTATAAAAAAGATAGAGAACAACATTTATGCACATATACTTAATTTCCTGAGGTAGCTCTGAAGCGGATCGATTTCCCGAGCTTTCTAGTCCACTTAAGCTGGCTCCTGAGTGACGCCAAGTTCCTTTAGTCAAGGAGATGCACTTACATCCTCGAGGTAAACGAGCGCAGTAAATTGTTGACCCTTCTCACTTTGAATGTAATTGTGAGGAATACAAGCCGCTGAGATCAATTGTTGTCAACAGAATTATAAATCTGTTAACTAAAATGCCAAATGCATTTTTAACTGCACGTCTGTGCTAGAGGATCAGCCTGTAGTTAAATACCTTGTTACTAGTGCATGTCCTTTGTCGATGTGGCTTCTTCATTCGAGTAGTCAATTTGAATGCATCATCGGCGACTATAACAATTGACACTTTCGATGTACCGCCAGGTAAAACTGCATCATCCGGGAATTCCCATCGTAAGGGTTGTCAGTCAAAAATTGTTGAACCAGTACTGAATCCGATGAACTATCCATGAACAACTAATTCAAGGGTCTCTGTCATTAAAGGTGTAATAGCTCATCTAAGCTTCTCTAAAGAGTTTTTCTTTAGAGAATTTTGACAACCGACTATTTAGAGATATATCAAAAGTGTAATGGCAGCTTTAGGCCAGATTTCTCACTGTGCTGTTAGTCAACTTGACAGGCAGTTTAGCCGAACCGTGTCTGGTCACCCTATTGCAGCGTTAGGAATTTATCGATATCAGACGAAACTGCCGTTGAGAAAGCTAAAGAACTTGACCGTTTGTCAACTGGAGAAACAAATTTGACCGACGCACAGTGTAAGATTTTGTCTATATAGGGCAACAAAAGTCAATTGCAGCCGTAGTTTAAGATATATTGACTTGAAATTTGGAATGCAAGCTTTTTTTCTCCATGCGGAAGTATAGTTTTACGTAGAGCAACGTCGGACCAAAATTACTACCACCTCCCATACAACTTTTCATTTTTCAGTATTAGCCTAAACACGATTTTTATATGGGAGCCAGACGATATTCTCACTCGATTTTGATCAAACTTAGTAGAATTGTGTGGTAGTATAAAAAATTAATAAAAACCAAATTTGGGGACAGTCCTTGTGTGACGTTACTAAAACAAAAAATATTTTCTCACAAGAAGTAGATTTCTATGAGTTCCAATGGTAGCTACACCATGTCGTAGTCCGATTTTAATAAAACTTCGTAGAACTTGGTGAGAGCATATAAAATTAGTGGCCGGGTGGCTCGCGGTTGTGTGACGACGCTGAGGGGTCGTGGGTTCGATCCCGCCTCGAACACTAATGAAAAGTTTTTTCTTTGAATAAAACTACACCGGCCACCTCTTGTTGCAGCTTGAATTAGCCATGAAAGCCTCTCAAAACGCCGTTCATTCGCGTTAAACTGTAGGTCCCTTTCTCTTGTGCTAAAATTAGAGCCACAGAAGGCTCGGCTTTGGCCCCCTGGGGCTGTTGTCATCATGACAAGCCGATTTTACTTTACTTGTAAAATTAATAAATACTAAGTTGGGACACGCTATCTTTAAAATCAAAATAGTTTTTCTCACCAAAGTCTTTTGACCGACCGTTCCTATGACAGCTATGTGTTATAGTCATCCGATCCGGCCGGTTTCTACAAATTTATAGCCTATATGTATTTTAAGACTTCGTGCAATGTTTGGTTAAAGATAGCTTTTGAACTGACTGAATTAGAGTGAATTTTGTAGAAATAAAACTTTACATTAAGATGAATAACTCAAAGAATGCCAAAATAAGCCAATTTTTTCTTTTTTGAGCATGTTCTGGGAACCTAACCGCTTATCCCCCATAGTCCATAAAAGCAACAAGATTTTTGGAAACTTTTTTACTTTATAGGTGATTAAAAAAATGAAAAAATGATGATTAAAAAAAATCTACAACATGTTCCAGTATAGGTATTAAGCCCCGGTTTTGAAAATTTTTCAGTTAAACTATTCAAGACTACGGAAAAAAAAACACTCTTGGGAAACAAGATACTTACGACATAACTTTAATCACTTGACTTGTGTGACTGGATGCAGGTTGTCAAATGTAATTTAACAAGACTAACAATGAGGCCTGTTTAATAACCGTTTTATTGCTGTTCAAGATAATTTCTGATGTCTGATTCTGATTTTTTTTTATTATTGTAGGAATACGATATTTTTCTAACATAAATAATAAGACCTTTGCATTTTAAGCACAGTTATTTTTTGATATTTGTCGCCCTAGATTGGCTAAATCTTACACTGTGGCGGTTGGTTTTAATGCTATTCAAAAGCATTTTATGGCAGCAAATAATAAAATAAACTAATCAATGTTGGAGCCAGCTGTTTGTATAACGATACAAATATCGATAATTCCATAGGGACTGAACTCGCGGTTAACTTTAACCAGTGCTCGAGCAGCGGTTAAGTCTGTTCCTCCAGCTGCGCCACACACAGCATGAGACTCGCGAATTTGGTTAAACTGGCTTTCAAGTTGACTAACAGCACATTGCGAAATCGGGCCTTAGCAACCGAAGATATACTATTTAGTCACTTTACATGTAAAGGTAAAGAGTTTAAAATTGAAATTCAAACGATTATATGAAAATCACTAGAGATTTCCCTGCTACACCCGATAATGACCATGTTTAAAGTTAAGGAAAATGCATTTGGATATTAAATTTGAGCTAAGTCGCTTTGTCTGACGTGATTTGTCTATATTTTTTACTAATAACCCTAGCCCAAACGATAATACCCATACTACATAGCCGTAATATAACCATAAACGGAATAAAGCGATCGGCCAAAACAGTTACCGAAACCGTTATTCAATTAGGTTTAAGTTTAGTATTCGGACCTCATCTTGTGCTTTGAAAATTTCTTTTAAACATGCACAATTGTTTGCGACACTGTTTTTTCTCAGGACGATCCTAAGTATATGGTCACGGTCACACGCATTTTTTCCCACAATAGCTGACAATAGTTGAAGAAAACGGGAGATAGACAATAGACGAAATAAGTACTCATCGATTTCACGTGACACGCAATGAATCGGGTGGCAACGCTGTGACATCGCTTTTTTATTCATGACTAACTATTGTGCGAAAGCATTTTAATTTATATTAAGTTTTTGAATTCGTAAGCATTTTTCACAAAAAATAGATTAACTATTAATTAGCTTGTTTAAAATACCTCGTGCATGTAGGCCCGAATTGCTAACAATTAGACAGTGACAATTAGACGGTTACTTTCCAACACTTGCAACAAACTACCAAATGGCATCTCTGTCACGTGGAAAAAGCATAGCAATAGCTTGGCATTTTTCTCGCCCAATTCATTTTGATTTCCTGGAGTTTACTAAAAATATAAAATCATGTCGAAAAGTAAGTAGAGTGAGAAATAATGTTTAGTATGTAAATACCCAGAGACCAACCTTTCGCAGAGAACATTTTGGGTTTCGAGGACTTCAAGCCCGCCTTCGGCACCGCCGATCAGCTTTATAACACTCTACGTCATTGCCTGCGTCATTTGACCGATGACTCCCCAATCCTGGAAAGAGCGCTGAATTCCCTGGAGACGATCAACTTTGTGCCCATGCTGTGCCATCGGCATATGGATGACATGGAGCTGAAAAGGTTGATACCGCTACTGGGAAGCCGCTTGAAAAATCTGCGCCTGCAGATGATAGAGATACCCGAACTGATTGAATTGTGCATGCGTATGGGATTATCCCAGTTGCCCCTGGTTAAGAGCTGCATGGTTATAGCCAATGGGCAAACGAACAATATGGCCCCGTATAATGGCGGTCAGCTGGAGCTGTTGGGCGATCTGCTGCCAGGTTTGGAGGTATTGCATGTATTTGCCCCCGTCGATGGGCATTTTCCGGCCTTGAAGCAGGTTCGCACGCTGTACCTAAATCGAGGAGTCTCCCAGATGGCACTGGAGGAGCTGTTCCAGAAATGTCCACAACTGGAGGAATTTGTGTTGCGGGATGAAACCAAAGGTAGCCTGGACCTGGATTTCACGGGAATTGGTCAGTGTCAGCTGCTCAAGGAGGTAATGCTGCCACTTCAGTTGAAAAGACCGCTGGCGATGTGCCAATTGCCGCAGCTGACGCAACTGTCGCTGCAGCTCCAGCAAACCTGGTCGGAGCTAAGCTGGCTGACAGGCCTGGTACAAATCGTACAGGCCAAGCGATTTGAACTGCAAAGTTTTACCATTGATGGAACCTGGTTGGACTCTCCACTTAATCTCGCGGACCTGCATTTGGGCGAGTGCACCGCATTGACTCAGATACGCGTGAGCAACTGCAAGCTGGCCGAGAACCTAAGCCGTCCTTTACCGTTGAGCTGCCAACGTTTAAGCTTTCGCCGTTGTAGCCTTAACAATCTCCATGGCTATCTAAAGTCACATCCTCTAATGCAGTTGGTTGAGCTCTTCGATTGCCAACTACACTCTGAAGGAGCTCCCAAGTATGTATTCAGGCGTTTGCTCTCTCTGCGCAAGAGTCAGGCTACCTTGTATCCACTGCTTATTCGATATAGTCAATCACCGAAATTGCGCTTGGAACATAAGGGCTGGCATACGGGTGAAGTTAAGGCCAATTCGCGCTGGCTGCAAGTTGAGGAAGTACAACCTACAGAGGCAAAGACCTGGAAACAGCCTCTGGGCACAATTACAATGGTGTTTGGCGATGCGGTGAATTATATGCCCGATTTGGAACAGCCAGAGGAGAATCTACCACTTGCTGAGGATTTGCTCAAAGAAATGGAGAGTTGGAACTTTGAAGGATTGCCTGATATTCCTGAATTGCTGAACTTTAATTCTTAATTTGAATCTACCAATTCAGCATATATTAATGTAATTTAATTGATTTTTTTGAAATGAAATGTGAATGCCTTTATTCTTTAATTTTTTAAACCCCATACTCATTAAAAAATGAAGAGTTCCAGCGTGGCAAACTAAATTGTTCAATTTTCTTCCTAATGTCCTTTTTCTTATGCTCCTATTTTTGCATATCTAGGAGGATTTAGTGAATTTGAATTGTAAAATCCAATTGTATTTGCAAAAACAGGAACTTGAGAAAACGGTTAGTCCTTATCGATGCCGGATCCACTACCATTTTGAATCATGTGATTCCGTACACCTCCAGCAATTGTCCACCGACCTCTGAATATGCCTGTCATAAGTTAACAGTCCTTCTTTGGAATTTGCTAATCGATCTGTTGGCGTATCTCATTTCCTTTACTGGACGATATTCTCATTAGTCTGTCAAGCTTCTTCATCTTAATCCAACTTTAGCCAGGAGATCAGCTTTTAAAGTGATATAATTATGGACGAAGCTAGCAAATGTTCTCTACGAATTCAATTTCGAAATGGTCGAAAAGTCACATATTCACTTTAGAAATCATTATATTTCAAATATTGAAGCAAAAGTTCGGAGAAAAGACACTATAGGTGAGCTATAACTTTTTGAAAAGTTTTTCGGTATAAAATAGATTTTTTTGAAAAATTTTTGAAAAAAATTTCAAAACAATTTTTAAACACAAAACAAAAAGAAGTTTTTGATATCATTTTCGATATGCCGCAACTTCAAAAGTCTGAAAAAATGGCTTTCTGTGCCGATTTCAGGATAACTTGCGACGATATACTCATGGAAGGACCTTACGAGTTGAGATAGAATAATGGAGTTTTTGAAACGTTTTCGGACTGCTGTACCTTCGAAACTTCGGGAAAAATACCTTTCCGCGCAGTCTTGAGGGCAAACTGGGACTTTATACTTCAGAAAAGCTTTAAGGCTTGAGACTCGGCGAAATTAAAGACGATTCTTGAACAGAAATTCGATTTTGGTAACTTTTTGAACTGCCTAAGCTTCGAAGTCTGAAAAAAATAGTTTTTCGAACAGATTTAAGCAAAATTCGGCACGTTATCTTTAAGTACAGACTTTAAAGGTTTATATTCGGCGGAAATTAGATCTGTATACCCATTGTCTTGCAGATTTCCAAACACAGTTAGTATAACGTAATTGTTGCCCAAAAGTCCATTTTTAATGCAAATATCTCAAAAAGCACCTATTTGTTAAGTAATTCTTACATTAAAAAAAATAATTTAGTAATTTAAAGTACCGCCAAAGTAAATTTATCGGTAACTAGGGTGACTGTATTTTTAAAATATAGTTTATTTTGTTTTTGATTTGCAAATTCAGCTTGGTAATTGTGTAATATGATCATATGTTTTAACAAGTGCGACAAGTAAGTTCAGCCTACATAAAAGCTAAGTTTAAATTCTTAGCAAATTTCAATTTGAGCATATTTCAATTATTTTCTTTTCCTTTGCAACAACTTCAGGTATGTATTTAATGAAAAAAATATAATATGTTTGTGACCTGTGCTTGTTATGTGATTTGTATTAAATATGACTCTCTGCTATGTATTTTAATTGTGTTGTTTTCTACGTCTCCTACTAGTGTAAAAATAACATAATTCCTGGTAACTTCTTGGTGTCAAATGTTTTTTTTTTAAATAGTCTATTGTGTAATTTTTTTAGTGTCCGTCAAAAATAAATATGCCGCTAAGCAATGTCTTTCAGCATCAAAATGCTCTAAAACGAGCTTAAAATTGGACAATTTTAAAATATGCGAAAACAACTGCTAATACTCGAAAATATCGATGTGTAATATTTTTTCCGTTTTATTTGAATTTTTGGATAATTAAAACAATTTAAAAAATTTTAAAAAAAAAAATATTTTTTAAATAAAAAATAAAGTATAAAAAGTAATTAAAAAAATTTTTTTTTCAAAAAATGGAAATGTGATAGTTTAATCATAAAAAAATTTGGTTTATTACCATAAGTGGTTTTATATTCAAAGTATTATAGGTTTCGCGCCGCTACGAACTTAATTAGCAACACTGTGCGATCCTAGAAATACGTTTGTGTCATTTTTCTAAACTAATTTTTTTTTTAAATGTTGTGTTAAATACTTTGGGTTGTATTGTGGCTATTTTCATTTTTTAGATATGTATTTTTATATATAGATTAGAACTAAAAATACAGCAATTGGTTCCCCGTCTTTGACTTGTCGGCAAAATGTTTAAGTTAGGTTTGTACGAAATCACAACTCTTTCTATAGTTCAACTCAGTGCTGTAACTATCAAATTTTTGTTTAGAACTACTGGGCCCCCCAAAACCCCCTTCACTACCCCACTAGAGACCGACAACCAAACCTCATTTTTATATATTTTTTAGTTTTTTTCTTTTAGCTTTGAAATTTTTTTTAGGATTTTTTTTTTGGACTTTAGTCCCAAACATGGATTAAGTTGTTAGGTTGGGAATTCCAGCAATTTTCTTCAAAAATTATTTTTAGATTTCTGTTCACAAAGCAAGACGTAAGTTTTATAAAACACAATGGGGGAAGTGTATATAATTTGTGTGTCTTGTTAAAATTGAAAATATTATCTTGATCCTATATACATGAAAAATATTTATTGTAACCAACACATTGCCCTGCTCGACGTCTAGGCATCGAATGCAAGCAAAGAGAGCGCTGCTTACGCTCATATGCCCGACTTCGGCTTACGCTCGACTCGTGTGCGTGTAAATAGCCGATTGCACTCGGCCCCTAGGGGCTATGGAGGAACATCGCTGGTTTGGATGCGTTTCCACAGTGCTGGATACAGACCTTAAAGAAAAATAACTTTTCCATTAGATGTTCTGAAGTTGGATTGAACCCACCACCTCTTGCACAGCAGGCACAAACATCAAACGCTGCACCACACCCGGCCAAAATGAAATATAATTGTTCCTCAAAAGAGCCAAAAGGGTGTTAAAACGAAAACATAAAACGGTCGTCTTAGAACGAATTTTTCTCTAAATGTAAAAGATATGAAATCTGCCCTAAATACATGTTCTTTTGCATAGTTAACTTATGTCTACAGCATTCGTAATTTAAAATTCACCACAGCTTCCGCATTTTGACATTCTGTCCCAGACCCAACACTAAGTCGTGTTCATATCACAAAAGTTCATAGATCATTTGTTCAGATTTTATCATTTTGTTATTTATTATAAACTGTAAACTTTTCTTACTTATGCCCAGTGGGCAAATTCTCTGTCCAGTGTCTGATAAAATGAGATTGTTATACCCAATTTCTTTCAAAAGAATGAGGGAGGAAAAAAATGAGAAAATTCGCCAAGGTCTTTCACGCTCGCCTGACCTAATGTCATTTTAATTTCTATATATGTATGTATTCACGCCCCAGGCGCCATCAGATAACCCCTTCCAACCAGTTGGGACAATCAAAAATGCTGCTGACTTTGTGGAAGCCTGACAGTTGAAAAATGAAACGCCAGGCGGTTCATGATGTGGCCACAAAAACTGACTGCTACTCCATGTATGCGGGTGCGCCCAAAAGCCATTCTCAGAAATTTAGCTGGAGCTCCTGCTTCAGCAAAATTTAGCCAGAAGCCTCATATGGCATGCGCATGTTTAGGCGTATTAATTAGAAGGCATAACTTGTCATTTATTGGTTCATAACATAAACCAAATATTGGCCAGCAGCTCACAGGCCTACAAATACATGCATAATCGAACAGGCCAAATGGCTGTCACACGCACACTTTAGAGCTTGAAGGAAGCCGAACAGAGAGACAGGGGGCAGAAACGGGGCCACAAGGTGCAGCCAATTTCTCATTCTTGCGACAACTTTCACAGGACTTTTCTCGTTTCTCATTCCTCACATGGCCGGAGGCTGTTTGCCAGAGAACAAAAATAAAAATGGAATCATAAATTCTTTCGTCTGGCTACCCCCCTCCACTTTGGATTCACATCATCAAGAGTCGCCCATTTATATCAATGGCTGCACGTTTTTATTGTTATGGTTACACTGTAAATTGTGACGGAAGTGTAAGCTGGGCTATTGGGTTTGTTGCATAAAAATAGGTTTTAAAAAAAGGAATAATAAAAGTTTTAAGTCTTTTTAGAGATTCTTTCTTGAGCTTAGATCAGCGATGGACAAACACAATTTCTGATCAAAACGTACACCAAGATCTTTTACTTGAGAAATTCGGTGTAAGACGTGTTTCCCTACAGAATAGCAGACAATAAAAAGTCATCATTTGGGATTTAGATTGATTAAAGAGAAGAAGATTATTTAAACACCTCATCTAGCTGTAGGTGCTTGTGGACGAATCTAAGGACTTACTAAAATCAGTAAAGACGACATAGGTTTGAGATTTATTAATGAAAACTTAAGAATATTCTTCGTCGTCGCGACGTTTAACAAAGCCATGTTGCGAGGTTGCTACAGAGATGCTGAAACTGCAAGGTGATCAACTCATCGAACAATTTCGGAGTGGTAGAAAGCTTTGGAATGCCTCGATAATTCTCAACATACAATCTAGGTTTTTGTGAAGTTTGATAGCATATGATTTGTTCCAAATCAGCGGGAGACGAGACTATTTCTAAGAAAGTTTAAAAAGTTAGGTAATAGGTGAACATAAAGATTCAGCACAGTTCTTAATAACGCAACTTGGGACATTGTCAGGACCAGCAGAGAAAGTTAAATCAGCCGTAGAATAAGTAAGACATTACTGTTTTCAAAAAAGAAAAGAAAAATATTATTCGCGTGAGGTAGAGGGTAGGGATTTGGAGTTGAAGAGATGTTGGACTGTGATGAATAGGACAACTCTGAAAAGAGGTGGAAAATTAGTTAGAAATATTTAGATCGGCAGATTCAATCTTATTCTGATATCGAAGATTAGGGGGAATTACTTTGAATAGTGAGTAGAATAGGAATAGGACTGATAAGAGAAGTGTAAAGAATTTTGAATATGTAAGGATCGTCGAATTCCTTCGACCTCCGCTTAATAAACCCCAAAACCCTTTTGACCTTATTAACAGTAGCAGTTGCATGAGATTTAAATTTATCAATTAAGCGCTGTAATGCCACATTATCAAGCACTAAAGTGACTTATTGTGGTAAGCTTCTGTAAAATGTAGTACGCCCAGAAAAAATAGAGCGAATAATTTTAAGTACGAATGCTCTAAAAAAAAAATTTCGTTTTATTTTAGGCGAGGGGAGTGTGGTAAAGAAACTAAGAGAGGAGAGCAAGCACATTTGAGAGAATAGCGTTGAACCTGCTCTCACAGCGAGGAGCGCTCCCCGTCAGTTTATATTATAAATTTGGACGATGCTTAAGTCATTCGAGGTGTGGTGCTGTAACGA